>PVKA01009025.1:47604-70352 GCA_004027165.1 Ctenomys sociabilis
TTTTTTTTTTTTTTTTTTTTTTTTTTTTTTTTTTTTTTTTTTTTTTTTTTTTTTTTTTTTTTTTTTTTTTTTTTTTTTTTTTTTTTTTTTTTTTTTTTTTTTTTTTTTTTTTTTTTTTTTTTTTTTTTTTTTTTTTTTTTTTTTTTTTTTTTTTTTTTTTTTTTTTTTTTGGTGTTTTCGAAACAGTCTCACTATGCAGTTGAGGTTGTACATGAACTCTGTGTAGCTTAAGTAGTCCTCAAACTCTTGGCAATGCCCTTGCCTTGGCCCACCAGATGTGCCACAAGGCCTAGCTTCAAAGTCTAGGGTTGCTCGATTTTCTTAATAGGTTGATTCTCTTATATAATGTTTGGTCTCAGAATTTTTATCATGTTCCACTCATTTGAAAGAGAAAAACATTCTAGAGAAAATGCATATTTACACATAATACAGGTTTTTTATATATTCTCTGAAAATTCTTGGATCTGATAGTAGTAATACTAGTAGTAGTTGCATATTAATTTATTTTTAAGTTACATCTTTCTTTATGGATTAATGTTATGTGATGTGTCTTTTCATATATTTCCCTCCTACTTTATCATAGGTCTTTAGAATTCTGGAGGTAACCTATGTAGAATTTAACTTACCTTTCTTTGTATTCATCCTGTTTGTAGTTTGTTTTGGTTCCTACAACTGTAGGATTATGTCTTTTGCCAACTGTAGGACATTTTCATTTGCTATTTTTAAAACATTTTCATGCGGCTTTGCCTTCTTTTAGCTCTCCTTTGGAAATCTGAGTGAAGTGAAATCGCATACAATGACTGTAATCTCGCACTGAGAAGCTAAAGCAGGAGGATCACAACTTGGAGCCCAGCTTGGGCAATTTAAGAATTTAAGAAGACTCATAGTACAATTAAAATAGAAGGGGAGGGGATGCAACTCAGTATGAAGGTTCTAGGTTCAATCTCCAGTACCACCAAAGTAAAGCAACCTGAGACAACAAAGGAACATAAACATTCTCCAATAACAAAGTGAGCTCTTTACTTATTTCGGTTATAGTTGCACATATCCATGAGCCTCGTTTTGGTGTTGTTTCAAGTCTGCTTTGCTCCGTGGGGCATGAAGGGTAGACCAGCCCTTGCTACTTAAAGATGTGAAAAGCCAGAGTTCCTCTTTATCTTATAGATCTGAAAGTGATGGTGTGACCTTTATAATGGTACACCAGTCTTGATAATATGGCACTTCTCTGCAGCATTGCGGGAATGAGATTTTAAGCTCCCACTTTACCTTTATTGATGCAAGTGTGCTGGCAGCACAGTTTTTCTGTGGTGTTTTGACAGTCTTGCTAAGTAATCCATGTTTTCTTTGAAGTCTTTATGTAGTCCTAGGAAGGCCTGCTGTCTGACACATATTTTCATCCTGTTTGCATGGAATTGAACGATTTTCATCAAAGAAAAGAAAGTTTCGATCTGCATAAAATGTTTTTTTTTTTTTTTCTCAGTGACTTAAAGGGAGAAAAATTTTGCTGAATGATTTTCTGTTTCCCTCAGCATTTCCAAGTCACTGGCTTCTCCAGTTCCATGTTTAGACGTAGGAGGTAAAAAACCCTAAGGTGCCACCATCTATTTTTTTTTTTTTGGAGGGCAGCAGCTCTTATAGTAATGGGGCAAAAGAGCTTCCATTTGACAAGAAAGTCACTTAATTTAAGATCATTCCCTTACTCCCTCCCATATAGCAAACCATGAAGCAACTTAGAGAAAACCAGGGTCATAAAGTAGAAACAGTCAGCTAGGGCAGTATGGGGAACAGGGCAAACATGGAACAATACTGCCCTATGACAGACAGATAGTCAACAATATCTGAGAAATGTAGATGTGGAACTTCATGACAGTCTTGTAACATTCCTGAAAATGAGGCAACGAGGTATGTGGTTACTATGGAAACCTAAAAAGCATCTAACCTGAAAGCAAATTTTAGGCTGGCATTGACATTTTGGGAGTCCTGGCTCAAAAGTTAGGGTATCAGTTGGTTGAGAGCTTGCAATAAAAGCTTTCTTTTTTGGTGCTTATCTTTGTTCACTGTCACTTACTGCTATAATAGTCTTCAGTCTAGTTGGCTTCTTCACCTTTTAGTGTTTTCTTGTTTTAGTTTTACCCATATTGCCCAAGGTGTTTTTACTTGATGAAAGAAAATAGAGAAAATTAAATATACTTTTTTATGGAAGCAGAAATCCTTGATAACATTTGCTTTTAGATTAGAATGTTAAACTTACTCTGTGTTTGATAATTTCAGCATTGTGAAAATGAAAAAAAATTGGCTAAAATATTAAATTTTAAATCATGAACTCAAAAATATTTTGTCATCGAAGAGGAACATTTGAAGAATTTATTTTGCCTTTTCATTATATAATGAAAAATTTATTCTCTCATATGAGGTTTTTTTTTTGGTCAATCTTTGTTTTCTTCACATATTTTGTATAGGGTCTCACTATGCAGCTCAGACTCATAGTAATCCTCCTGTTTTCAGCCTCCCCAGTGATGAGATTACCGGCGTGTGCTACCACCACTGAACTTGGTGGCCAGCTCAGCTCGCCTGTGGGTAGAGCTGGCATGGCATGTGGGACCAGGGATTGAATCCCATCTCTGCTCTTCCCTAAGCACACACTTAGTCTGCTGAGCTATCTTGCTGGCCCTTCAATCTTATTTAATAAAGTCCAAATATATACATTATACTGTAGTAATAACTTATTCTAATTTTTTATTATGCTGACATTATTTTGCATGACAATTCAATAACAAAATTTAGATATACTTCATTTGATATGCCAATTAAAAGAGAATAATAATATATTTTTTAAATTTTAGTAAGGGTTTACAGGGTCAATAGGGTCTCACTACATAGATCGGAATTGTAGTGATCTGCCTGTGTTCAGCTTCCCAAGAGCTGGAATTGCAGGTGTGTACCACCATGTCCAGTCTCAATCACTGTCTCAGGTTGCCCGAAGGGCAGGCCTGGCATGACACACCGGGGACTGAACCCTGGCCACTGTGTCTGTCTAAGCAGGAACTTTAATCCTCTGAGCTATTTGGCTGACCCCTAAAAGATAGTAATTGTTAAGTCAGTGCTAAATTCTATAAATTGTATATTATTTTCTTTATTATGTAGGTTGGATGAATTCAGTGCTGGGGTAATACTACTTTGTACTTACAAAACAAAGATTGACTAACAGTTGAAACAAAAATACAGATGAAAAGACTAAACACTTTCTTCTAAATCATTCGAGGAGAAGAAATTTAACTTTAAATGACAAAAGCATAAAATTTGTTAGTTAGAAATAATACAGAAGAGCTTGGCAGGGATATATTCATGTAAAATGAAAGTGTTTAGGAAGCTATGTGGAATTAATTTAATGAAAGTATTTTCAGAATTTGGTTTTCTCTGTGGATAACACATTCAGTTTAATAACATTTTAATTGAACATTGAAACTGAGTTCAGCCACTTAAAATGTTTGAGACAAAATTGGTTCAGATATGCATTAAGATAGCAGTGGGTGGGGAACAATGTATCCATTACAAGTTTAAAGAGGTAGAGGCCAGGGAGATGGTTCAGTGGAATAAGTGCTTCCCTGGCAAGAATAAGGGCCTAAGTTCAATTCCTGATTCCACCAAAAACAAAACAAACAAAAAAGAAGAAAAAAAACTTTAAGGAGATAGCAAACATTTCTTTTGACAAAAGGTGTCTTGTTAATATTAACAGATGCATACACATATATACACACAGCCCTAATGAATTTTGATAAATAGAGAATGACTTAACAGAGTCCATTTTGTGATGGAGCAGTAGCACTTGTCATCTTTGCTTGAACTTACTCTTCTAAGGTAATATCTTTTATAAACTTTATCTTCCATGTATAAAGTACTTTTCCATGTAAATGTCCTTTTCATGTGTTGGTGTAGTTTTTATTCACAGAAATGAGTAGAACTATGCAAGTGAAAAATGAACAGAGAATCTGATCTACTGACATGTATTAGTAAAAGTAAATGCCTGCTGTACCCATAACATGCTGTGTGGCTGGGAAGTAAGCAAGCACTCTCACAGTAGACTCTGCTAATGAAAATATGAACCAAACCAGTTCAAGAGAGAACTTTCTGGTATTTATCAGAATAATAAGCCTTATAAACCTTTGACCTAGTAGTTCCACTTTAAGGAATATTCCTCAGAAAACAATCAGAGAACCACACAAAACTTTTAAATAGAAGAAAATACCCAACATTCTTAGTTCGAAAGAAGTTATTCTGCCTCCATTTGAATATTTAATGATTTGTTGGGGACATACAAATATAAACTTAGTATGCTTCAGAGTATCTCCTTCTTATTGTACATTTATTTTAATTTTTCATTTTCTGTTCTCATATGTTTATATTCATCAACTGAAATTATTAATTAGCAATTGATAAAGAACCCCAGTGTATACTATTTTCTAAAGCATGCATGAATAAATGAAATGTATAAGCCACTTAATCCATATGTAGCACTCAGCCAAGTGTTAAAGCTCTTCTTACTGTCCTTATTTCGCCTTAAGCAGGAAATTTATTCAGTTCTTATGGTGTCTTTTAAATACCAATGCTTTACATGGTAGAAAATGGGAGCTGGAAGGACATTGACGCAGAAAGGTATTCGGTGTGCTGCACACACAGGGCCGCCCGGAAGAAGTCAGGAACCTTGGTCATTTTCTTGCTCTGTGCATATCCTTGGGCAGATCTTTTGATCCTTCCTGGAAACAATTTTTAAAAAAATTAGTCAAAATATATGATGTTGGTATTCAGGAAGTAAAAATAGTTTTATATCAGTGATTTCTGGTTTGGATTTTAATAATAAACTTTACTAAAACCAGCCAGCTATGAATATGTTGTGAAGTTAATGCTGTTATGTCTAAAAATTTAAGTGATTTTTTTTCTATTCAAATAATCTACTTTTACAAGGAAACAGAGCTTTTCTGACTACTCAAAAAAATTCTAAATAAAGTAGTGAAATGGTTAGCACAGAATTAGAACTAGAACTTATCCTTTTATTTAAGAAATGTTTGCAAGGTTCATAAGCCCATGTTATACACTGAAACATAGATATGACAGTGGGACTTAGGAAAAAGGTAACTGTAACATTCTCAATATTCTTGTTTAAAGACATCAAATTCTACTATAAATTTAAGAATGGTAAAGAATAAACTAGTAAATTTGAGTATTGAGCATCTTTGTAAATAGAAATAAACGTGAATGATATTCATAGGTAATAAATATGAAAATGTTCATAAGTCTGACTTTAGTGCATAAATTTCATATTTGATAAAATGAGGAACAAAAAGAAAAAGCATACAAAAATTATTGTAAAAGAGACAAAAATTGTACAGATTTAAAATTCTCTAAAGAAAGACCAGCATTGCATTAATTCACAATTTGTACATAAAATTCTACAGTTGTGTATGCTGTGGAAGAAAATGCTGGTGTTGTCAGTACAGAGAAGGCTGCAGTGCAAATTGGAAGAAGGACAGAGCTAGCTCTTTGTCACCTTTTGCATAGATGTGTCAGTCCCCTGAACAACAGGGAATGTCTCTGAAGCCAAGAACTTAAAGGCATGACGACTGTGGTGTTTTAATGCTGCATCTTGGACATATAAAATATGAATGAATGACAGAGAGTCACATTGTCTGGAGTTACTTCACTGTCACAATAAATCCTCCAAGGCTCGCAATCAAAAGTCCATAGGCAAACAAATGCCTTGTACTTTTCAGGATTTGATCCTCTTAACCATAGGAACAGAGGAAAAACTTCAAGCCAAAGACAGGGCATTTTATTGTAACATCCCTCTGCTATATCTTGAAGTATCTTAATAAATTTCTAGACAAAAAGGGGAAAGGTGAAAAGACTTACATGCTAAGAATTTGTCAGTGAAGTCTGTCCTTTTACAACTTTGCTAGATGTTCCCATCTACCATTGACCACAATTGGGAAACTTAACCAACAGAAAAGGGGGGGTCTTATATTTTAGTCTAGGCTCGATAGAAGCCAGGGCAGCTGTATGTAGCTGTGGGAAAGGGAGAAATAGTGTTTGCTGTTCAGCTCATCTCAACATTGGCTGTGGTCAGCATTTAGCTACACAAATTCAACAGGAGAAGTTTTGTATGATCTGTCTTAAAGGGCAAACATATTTCTCTGGAAAACATGTACAGTCATAAGGACACCCTCAGTCCATAGGATGTCACAACTGCACTTTTTATGAAATATAATGCCTTATGTTCAAATTGTTAAATTTGAAAGATCTGTACTCTTAAGGTCATTTTTATTACATATAACATATAATTACGTTTTCATGTTTATTTACACATATCATTTGAGATATGCTTTCAAAGATCAATGAGGTTAAAATTTATTTCTATTTTTGATGATTATGTCCAGAAAATGTTTACTTAAATTATGTAGCAAACTTTTCAATGGTCTTATTCCTAATGCTAATTATGAGCAGTTTCTCAGTGATAAACCTTTTAGTTATCAACAATGGCAAGCATGTGAATGAATGCACAACAGAAGGTGTGCTACTTTATTTATTTAGCTTGATCTTCTTATACAAAGTACATGGGATTTCCTTAAGCATAATATGCCCAGTTCTTTATCAAGATGGAGCAGTGGTGAAGAGTTGGACTGGCATGATGTAGGCATCACCTAAAAGTACAAACACTGAGCATTTAGTTCACTTTATTGTTACTTCATTTTGACTTATTTTTAATTAAAAGATTTATCCTCTTTCTACAAGGACTACAAGGAAAAAAGCATTTTTCCCATTTGTTTTTTATATGACCATTTGAGCTCAGATTTATTTATTTTTTTTTTTGGAATAGCGTCAAGGTCTTCTAAATAAAGAATCCATCTAAAGTGCTTCATTTTTACAAAGGTTTTCAAAAATGTCTCCTGTTTGGTTTGCTTACAAAACCAACTGGACAAAAAGCAGGGCATCTGCAATAAAAACAGACACTGTTTGCCTAATCACTTGTTCCTTCTTTCTTCATTAGAATCAGGTTTCCCCTTTGTTTGAAGGTACTAATAGTCTTGGTAAATTACTGGCCCTCTCGTCTTCTCCAGCTCAACTGTCATGCAACCAGGCCCAGTACCTCACTGTAAGTCCTTGGTGCATCTTCCATGAGGAAGCAGCCTCAAATGCAGGTACTTTTTCTTCATTATCTTCCTTTTCTCTGCCTCAAATAGGAATAAAATTCCCAGGGATTCAGCTCCAATGTTGAGGTCAGGCTGATGAAAGCCATACACTGAGGCGAGTGACATCTGGAGGATTTCTTCCAGACTTGTCATTCTTGCATCATCCCTGGACTGGTGGAAACTTGCTTCAACACTGTGTGGTGATGAAATGTATTTGGTTTCTTGTGTGTGTGTGTGCGCGCAAGAGGATACAATTTTCAACCATTATACTAATATATAGGAGAATGTTTAAAATCTAATGAAAGTTTCCTTTTGGGGTAATCAGCTGTAATGTGATGTAAGCTATGTAGTTGATGATTCCTTCAGATGTGTAACAATGTAGATAGCTCTAGTTGCTTTATAAATTATAGTAGAAAGGCAAATCTTTAGAACAGTAGTGTTAGCATCTCTCTGTGTCATTAAATTTCCATATTTGTATTGTGAAGCCTTCACTAATATTCCCAGAGTATGTCTATAAAAATCTGCTTTTACTTGGGAAAGACTTGTTTGGATAATGTCCCTCTGCAAACACTATAATATTGTAGTCTGAGTGCTTCCTCATACACAGGGATCACAAAGAGTTTAAAGTACTAGTTTAAGCACAAGACTGTTCTATGATTATAGTCTGACTTACCCTCGTTTAATTTATAAATGATGTTATGAGTGTGCTAAGTCCACAACATAAGAAGTACTAGGATAATCACTTTTAAATAGTGTTCCCATACTGTTCTTTTTTAATGCATTTGGTACAGGGTCTCATTATGGAGCTCAGACTTATAGTGATCGTCCTGTTTTTAGCCTCCACACCACTGTGACTACAGGTGTGTGCAATCATGCCTAGTTGAAGTGGCTCAGCAGGGCTGAGGGCAGGGCTGGTACAGCATGTGGTACTGGGGATCAAACCCTGGTACTTGAACTCATCTAAGCAGGCACTTAATCTATGTTGCTGGCCCTACATACTATTACTATAGTATAAGCTTTTTCTGTAGACCTTATAAATTGAGTTGAGTTGGAGAAATGGGACAAAATTTGGTTAGGGAAATTACATATTTTGTATTTAGGGCAGGGTGTACAGGGTCTCACTGAGATCTGACTCATAGCGATCCTTCAGTTTACAGCTTTGCAAGTGCTGGGATTACTGGGCACCACCATACTCAGTCTTAATTGCCATCTCAGCACTCTCTGGGGACAGGGCCAGCATGGCAGGCCAGGGAATTAAACTCCCAGCCCCTGCATCTACTTAAGCAGGTGCTTTAATCTGCTGAGCTATTTGGTTGGCCCTGAAATAACATTTTTAAGGCTTGAAATACATATTGATGTATATACTTAGCTTTCTTTTAATTAGGCTGTTGATTTAGAATTACTGTCTTGAGCCAGAGATATAGCTCAGTGACTCCATGCCTACCTGGCAAGTGCAAAGTCCTGAGTTTGATTCTTTGCAAAACAAGAAAAAAAAAAGTCAGCAAGTTGCTTCTCATAGCATTACTTTGTCTTAGGTTGCTTGTCAGTCTAAGTAGTGAATTTCTAATTAGCCAAAAAATTCAGTAGCACACTATAACATTTCTTGTACTTGATGTGTTTTTTGTGTTTTTGTATTCTTCTTATACTTAGTTTAGCTCGTATAATTTAAATGCACCATAGGCCCATTTTGATGTGACTGTATATGTGTGGGCCAGAGTTTAGCTTTGCTTTTTAATGAGTTCCTTTCACCCATCTGTAGGACTGTGTACAGGTGTATGTATTTGATATTATGGAAGAAAGAAAGACTGAGATGAACAAAAGAATGAAAGGCCATTTTGGGCAATTAAGATGTTTTGGTTGGGTGCAGGTGCATGGAAAGTCTGCTGAGTTGCTGTGGTTAGTCTGCTCAGCATGAAATATGAGAAAGACTGGATGAGTAGGACTTCAGTAGGGAGAGTGGCTTTGTTCACTGACTTTTCCTGTCATTCCTCGTAGTTAAGTGCAGTAATATCAATGAAATAACTGGCAGGAGGATTTAAAGTTTAGAAGAGAACATTATTAATTTTAGGCCACCATGGTTATTTTTATTTATTTATTTATTTATTTTGTCTTTTTGAGATAGGGTCTCACTATGCAGTTCAGGCTGGCCTTAAGCTCACTGTAGCTCAGGATGGTCTTGAACTCACAACAATCTTCCTGCCTCAGCCTCCCAAATGCTGGGATTACAGGCATGCGCCACCATGCCTGGCTCCACCATGGTTATTGAGTTTTGATTTTCTTTCAAAGGTAAAAGCACCAGATTTTTATCCTGTGATATTTGAGTTAGAAATTATTGTGAGCTTCAGCTGTCAGGTGAATATTGAAGTTTGAATATATATATATATATTTTTTTTCATTCAAAAACTTTTAATGACAATGGGCTAATAATATTACAGTTTGAGTTTTGTAACAGCATTGAGTAATATTTAATCTATAGTTGTCTTTTTGGTCCTCAAGTTGTTTTGGATATGGTCTTTTCCAGTTGGATGTGCTTGACTCCTGGTATACAGAACAACAGATTAAGTTCTCATATTGTTTCCTACATGTATGAGCTTGAACTTGCATTAGTGATTTTTCTAATGTATTGGAAGAGTTTCATAAAGAGGGGGCTGGGGAGATAGCTCAGTAGAATGGCCTGAGTTCAATTCCTGGTTCTGCCGAGAGAGAGAGAGAGAGAGAGAGAGAGAGAGAGAGAGAGAGAGAGAGAGAGAATGCTTCATTAAAGAGACCATTCATAAAATGTGAAAAGCACAGACAAAAACTTGATCAATACAGATTTCATTCTAGCTAGGTTTGTTACTAAAAACTGTCTCAACTTTTGTCATTAACTTCCTCTTAGTGTTAATTTGTCAACCCTAAAAAAGAGAAAATGATTTGTACCTATTTCAAAAAAAAAATGGCAGTATGAGCAAAATACTCATGATAGGCAGAACACTTTGGAAGGCAGCTATGCTCACCACTATACCACCAACACAGGCTAGAACACTTTGTATTCCTAGAAAGCCATTTAAATAATAAATAATGACATTCAGTTTATTATATAGGTGCTGGTTAATATATATTAGAATACATTTCATAATGTAAATATGATAAGTGGATGGGTCTTGAGAGTTGAAACTGCTGCTCAGTTGAAACTTCTAAAATGAAAAATAACTGTCTGGCATGCTATCATTGTGGAACAGAACCTACTATCTGTGAGGGTTTATTTTGCTCTTCCTGTCATTTAGAGGAAAGGATACTGTCCCATGAAATGTCATCGTGTCCATATATTGGATGTTAGACATGACATGATGTTATATATTTTTTTTAAAAACGCTTAGAAGCAGCCTTGCATGTAGAAGATAAAAGAAATAGAATGCTCTGGGTAGTGCAGTGCAGGCGTTTGAGATGATAGAATTAACATGGTCCCCAGATTGAACTATTTAAAGAATTTGGGCTTACTCAAAATGCTGAAATTCAGATAGTCAGCACAGTTTGTTACATAAAGCTGAGTCATACTAAGGTAATACTAATATGAAAAGTGCACAGAGAAGCTCAGATTTTGGTTCATGTCCCTCTACAAGTGAATTATGGGACTTTGGTAATCTCATGAGTGAAATGTGTGGCTTGTTTCCTTCCCAATTATTTTAGGAAATTAATTATCATGTGGATGGGAGTGCTGGAGTGTGTGAGAAAGTCTGCGTTCCTCTTTTTCATTTCTTCCATCTAATATCCCCCAAACCTTCCTATGGTCATGGGTGGGGCTTTTTGAAGGTGGCTGGACCTAGAGTATGTGCTGCTAGGATCAAGGGTGTGGTGCGGGGAGTGATTCTTGCTGTGATACTAGGATTAAGGCTTCCTCACCCTTGGTGCGAGTATAATCTGTCCTACATGAGGGCAGTCTGGCTGGGGTAAGAGGGACAGAAGGAGAGCAGCTGCTTGCCACTGATCATTTGTTTACTGATTGCTGCTTGCTGCCTTCTGTTTCTCTTCTTCAGGGCCACTCTGCCATGATACTCTGGCTTGGATCCAGTGCTGTACTATGAGCCAAAATAAGCCTTTCCTCTAACTTTGGGTGCCAGTTATTTTGTCTCAGCAACCAGAAAAGTAGCTAAGACATCTCAGGAACTTTATTTATGCTATACTGAATCATCAGGGTCCATATTCAAGCTTCCAGAAACTAATGAATTAAAGCAAAATGTCAATATATTAATAGAAAATGATAAATAGCATTACAAAAGGTGACATTGTCATTTTATTACCTAATTCTCTAAATGGAAAGTACTTGCAAAAACTGAATGTAATTAAAAGCCTATATAGATTGCAACAAATCAGTTTAAGTTGAACAGCATGTACTCAAATATCCTAATTCATAGAAATGAAGTTTTGTTTGTCCCTAGAACCAAAGAGCATATCATAGTCTTGGATCACAGTCTGCATTCTTTTAAATCCTCTCTGAGTGATGATAATTGATTTTGTTCATTTTAGAGCTGACACTTCTGTCTCTCTTCAAAGTGACTGTCATCATCTCTTTCCTTTGGTTTTATAATTTTAGAGTAAAACCTTATTTTCACTATTTCTGACTCACTGGAGAAAGTTTCCGTTGAAGAATCTTCTGCTACTATTACAGTCCATATAAGGCTAATTTCAGTTTTTAAAGAACTCAGATTGAGGGCCACTCTCCTCTCAGTTAATGAATTTAATCTTTGGCAGTTCTTGACGTTCAGGAGGAGACTAGACTTTGGAGAATTCACTTCCATCCTATAGAAAAAATAAAATTCATTTGGATATTGAAAAAGAAATATAATTATCTTTCTGATATAGCTTAGTGTCAAATAATGACAGAGAGAGAGAGAGAGAGAGAGAGAGAGAGAGAGAGAGAGAGAGAGACCTAAAAGAAATACCATTGTGTTTAATTTCCATTGATTTAAATTGACTTGCAAAATGGGGGAAACTCTCAGGATCTCCTGAGAAAATTAGAAAGTATTGTTTTTAAAAAATTTGGTGTGAGAAAAAAACCCATTTGACGCCATAAATCTCACCGTTAAATTATTTGATAATATCATTCCCCACATCAGTTAGGTAATGTTTTTCTTTGTAGTTTAGGAGCCTTGAGAGGAGAGGTCTTAATATAGTTTCACAAGCCTTTTTGCAGCTGTGTTGGATTTCAGCACGGCCCTGGGTTCACACTTGCTGTTAAGCCCTGCAGTCTCAGAGCTTTACCCTCCTCCTGGACCCTTTCCCCTGGACACAGCAGTCACGTCCACCCCCATCTATCTTCTCCAGCTTTTCTGTGAGATGCATTGTTTTATTTCCCTGTAGCATTGTTAGCAAGAGACTGAGTGCTTCCACTGGTGAAATCCATAAAAGAAATCACAGTTACCTGGCTGTGGTCCTATATTCAGCTAAAGAGGGACCCGTGGGAGGGAGGGAGGGAGGGAGGGGAGGAGGGAGGGAAACCATTTTTTATTTATTTTGAAACACGGTCTCACTGCACAGTTCAGACTCATAGTGCTCTTCTTGTCCCAGCTTGCCCAGCACTGGGATTGCAGGCGTGTGCCGCCAGTACTTTGCACCTGGGTTTCGGGGCTAGTGCCCCGTGTGGTGCTGGGGTACAGCTTGCGCCCTTGCACTTGCCAGGCAGGCGCTTAGACGCCTGAACGATCCCTCCAGCCCAATTCCATGTGCAACAGAAAGCCTCTTCTAAAGTAATATATTTTGTAAATTACTGAAAATTAATATGTGATTAATATTGCTGATGGTATCAATCAATGGTTGTATTGATAATGGAGACCTTGTATCATGTAGCTGCACTTGGTACCTTTCCTTAAGAATTCCTTGTGTTAAACAGGTGCAGGGATACTTTTCATTTTGCTCTTTACCCTAAAATACTGCAGGTTTCTTAACCAATCTTTTTAAGCGTGTTTAGTACGGGGTCTTCCTGCACTCATAAGACTTGTAGTGATACTCCTGGTTTCAGCCTCCTAAGCTCTGGGATTACAGGCATTCACCACCATACCCAGTCTCATCTGTCATCTCAGTGCACCCCAGCAGTGGGGCCAGCACTGCGCACTGTGGGGTGAACCTGGTCCCTGCATCTGCCTAAGCAGGTGCTTTGGTCTGCTGAGCTATTTGGCCGACGCTTTTCCTTAACTACTTTAAGGTATATATTGTAGAAAGAGAAATACAGTATGTCTTACATGGTTTTGATTGATTGCCGGTATAATATTTACAGACCATACAGTTGCTCACACCTGATTCAGTGGAAGATGTTTCCTTATATATTATGTTGGTAATAATCTTTCTTTACATATCTTTTGTTCAAGAAAACATGACCCCTAAAAGGTCTCTCAAATTGAAGTTTGTATTGAGCTGGGGAGAAGGCTCAGTGTAATAAGTGCTTCCCTGGAAGTGTAAGGGCTTGAGTTCAATCCCCAGTTCCAAAAGAAAAATTAAGTATATATTATTTTTCTCCATATGGACTTTTTTTGTTAATAAGTTTTCACTTTTCTGAAAGTTCTGTCTTTTCAGGACATTACTTCCTTACATTTTTTTCTCAAATTGTCATTTAAGAGTGAAATTTTCTGTTAGAAAGGAAAAAATCATTGCTTGATAGTGTCTTTTAGCCACTGTAAAGCATTTGCATTGGGCTTTGACATCATCTTTTCACAATGATTAGGTCTATTTAACATGCATTATGCCAAGGAAAGTGTGATCTAGATCAATGGTTTTGTTTTACTTTTTCTTTCAAGATGTGGTTATTTCCAGACACTAATCAAAGAAAGAAAAAGAAAGCTGAGTACACTGAAAATTTTGTCACTATGTATTGGTGCCACCCCATGGACATGAGGCATTTTACAAAGTGTGTCTGGCCACGCAGAGCTGCTGGTTCTGCCATGAGGAGGGCCTGGAAGCTCTGGAGCTGTATCTCACTTCCTCCCGTCCTCTCCAGGCCATGAGAGACAGGGCGCTGATTGCCTGTGGCATTCCCATGTGCTAGGGCCTGTGTCTCCAAAAGGAATTTCCCTTGTGAGCAGTTTCTGGGAGGAATTCTTCTGGGGTAAACACAGCTCAAAGAAAATGCGTCTTTGGGTTTTGTTTTTTGAGTCAGAGTGCAATTCTGTAAAGAAATCTTTGGCCACAGGTAATTTGTGGTGCAGCAGTCTGGGAGGAACCCTGAGGACAGAGAGCTTTCTAGGATGAGTAGTTTCATGTGAATGTGTTTGGAAAGCATGTTTTTCCCTTACTTTTTTATTATAGTTATACACTTGCTACACTAGTTTGCTTCATGTACTTTTAAGATACACTAGAGTGTTATAACTGAGGCAGAAATAAGCTCTAACCATCCCACAGAGACTCTTTCCTCCTCATAAGAGTTCACCACAGCTATGGCAAGAATTTTGCTTATATTCTTTCAGAAACTAAAAAAATATACTTACATAAGTTTGTTTCTTTGGCTGAGGAGGTAGTTCAGTGGCATAATCACCTGCCTGGCAAGTTCCTGAGTTTGATCCCCAGTGCAAAAAAAAAAAAAAAAAAAAAGCCTTAAATGGCACCCAGGTGGTGCTAAACATCTATACTTCCATCACATGGAAGGCAGAGGCAGGAGGGTCACTGTGAGTTTGAGACCAGCCTGGACTACAAAATGAGTTCAAGGTCAGCCTGAATTACAAAGACCTTGTCTCAAAAGAGAAAAAAAAAAAAAATCAATGGAGAGATTAACCTTTTGTTAATCTGTAAACAAATTCCTGACAAAACCTCCAGATTTTAGAAAAAAAAAAAAATTGGCTTTGGCTGTCTTTAAAAAAAATAGCTAAAATGTTTAGTGGCTGATGTCTTTTAAAAGATGTGTTCCAGAAGACATCTGCTTAGTTCTTTGTATGTACCAACATAGTGTTCATAAGAAAAACTTGGCTTTACCTTTATCATATATAAAGAGGGGCCAGTGTAAATTGTGTGAAGTGGACTGAACTCCATTCTGAAAATCAGATCTGATTGTAGTTCATTTTTCAATTGCTTTCTGCCTCCGTCTTTAGATTTATAAGCAAATGCCATGTTTTTAAGTTCTGAGATTCTCTATAATGCATTTGCAAATCAAATAAATTATCTTTCCTGGGAGGAAATTTGCAGATCAGTACAGGAATGAATGGATAGTGCCTGGGCAAAAGAGCTCATAGGTGGATTGTGTGGCTTGATGCTTCTTCTCTGTTTTTTTTTACTATATATGAGACACATTAGGCTTCTTGTCCTCTCTTTACCTCAAAATTTGTCCATCTAGAAAAGGGTAAAAGCCATTCCTGCATTATAATCAGCTTAAGGATTAAATGAGGTAATTTTTTATGAATTTTATTGAGCAAAAATTGCAATGAGACCGTTTCAAAACAGGAGGGTAGGAGACTTACAAAAATTAAAACATTGCATATTGTTGTCTTTGTAGTAGTTATTCAGAACACAAGATGCAAACATTATATCCTGTCTAATTCATACACTATTAGTACAAATCTTTCTTCTTATTGAATTGAAATTAAGTAGCTATATATCTATCTTATTTTGTTTATGCAGATACAAAATGGCATCTCTTTTGCATCTCCTTTTTTGTTTAGTTTTGTCAGAGATGGGTATTCCATTGCTATGGAAACATTTTAGGTGCATGAATTCAGCAAATATTCCAATATGGTCCAGAAGTCCACAATACTAGTGAGTTATCCACGGGACTGGCAATGTCTGAAGCTGTTGATTTGAGCCTTCCACAGCTCAGCATATTAACATGGATTTACTTTTTATACCTCATTTCTACACTTTTCTGCTGGATGATTAAGACCAAGATAAAGCAAGACCTAGTGCTGGGATTACAGGCATGTGCCACCACACCCGGCTTAGCAAGACCTATATAATAAGAAATGTAACTTTTGTGTCTGACAAGGTCAGTCAAGTCCTCTCAGGATTTATCCTGAAACCCTGTACCACACCTTGTAGATCATTTGTCACTGTCAGTAGATGAGTAATGGCCATTGTTTGACCAAATTGCCTTCGGAGAAAGCCTGAGAGAATGTTTTCTCTCCATGTGACTCTCCATAGCCACACTCTACATCATCAGTCACATTCCTCTGTGACTGTATGATCTCCTTGATCAGAAAATTTGGGATGCAACTGAGCTAAATGATGTTGCAGTACAAGTTCTCCTATTCCTGAGTCCTTGCTGACCTTGAAAGGCTAAGGACAAAATGTTGACTGTCCTTGCAGCCTTCATTTTCTTTAATTTGTGGTCTGCAAACTTAGGTTGTTAACCCTCCAGAAGAGAAGCTTATTATTGTTTGTTTTGTTTTTTTCAGAATTGGGGATTAAACTCAGGCCATTACGCTTGTAAGGGAAGTGCTTATTCCACTGAGCCATCCCCCTGGCCCCATGAAAGACTTATTATTACCCTACACCATATGCAGTTGGTTTTAACATCACTATCTGTCTGAATATCAAACATCTTAGACATAAGATGGAACATGTATTTTCCATCAAATATTGATATGTTAAACTTTAAGTCTCTGCAGAATATGGAAAAAATAAAAAATATTTAAGAAGATAAGAATTAACAATTACATATTTTTACACAGTAACTTAGAAATCTAACCACATATATCACTGTAACAGGATAGTCCTGTGACATTTTTTTTCCTTGTCTGTCTTTTCATTTTCTTTAAAAAAACATTTACTTGAGAGATAGTATGACAATAATTGGTATGTCATTACAAGCAGTACATATTTAGAAGACCAGAATGACAGGCATTCCACTCGTGACCCGATTGTTATACATTGCTATCTTCACTGCAGTCACTTAATTCACAGGTATCAGCATAGGTGGTTAGGCAGGGCGAGAATCTCACCAAGTAAGTGCTAGTTTCAACAACCTGCTGATGTTTCTCAAGATCATTACCTAACCTATCTTGTGCATATATCTTGTGCTTTGCCCCTGTCATATTTCCTAGCTTTACTTCCCGCCCTCCTCATTGTCTAATCCTCAAGTTCTTGCTTTCTTTTTAATTGTGTTATACCTTTGTATTTGTATTTCTTCTTTTGAGTTGTTATACTAAGGAGACTTATGATATTTTCACATGTGGGTCTGGCTTATTTCACTTATTGAGTATATCTTCAAGTGGCATCCACTTAAATAGAAATGCTTCAAGTTTATCATTTTTTATAGCTGAGTAGTACTCCATTGTATAAAAATACCATATCTTTTTTCATCCATTCCTCAGGTAATAGGCATCTTGGTTGTTTTCAAGATTTTGCTATCACAAATTGTGCTTCTATAAGCATAGGTATGCATATATCACTATGATATGATGTTTTCAGTTTGGGAAAATTCCCAGTAGGGGAATAGCTGGCTTCAATGGGATTTCCAATCCTAGTTTTTAAGGAGTCTCCCCACTGATTTCCATAATGGTTGCACCTGTGTATATTCTCACCAGAAATGGAGAAGTGTTCCTTTTTTCCACACAGCCTGTCCAACATTTGTTTTTAGTTGATTTGTTTATGATAACGTTCTCTCTGGGGTGAGTAAATGAGGTAATGTTTACAGAGACTGAGAATACCAAGTGACCAACACATCAGAATCCACTTTAAGTTTTCAATATGTTCCTTCACATAAGTTTCATAAAGAAACATTTTGCGACAGTGCTCTCCTTTAGCAATGTGACTTTACGCATGAAGCATAGATATTTTCAGTGGAATAAAATGATTCAGTGAGAGCCAAAGTAAGAGAACTGTGAGACCCTGGAGAAGGAAAGGAGACCAGCTATGTGGGCTTTTGTGTAGGTTCTACTCATGCATCCCCTATAAGGGGCTGTTGGTTCACTCTGCAGGGGGAGAACAGGCTGAATTGGATGGCTTTCAGTAACTGTGCAGGGCATTTTTCCACTGTCTGTAAAGCTGTCCTGCACATGCGGCCTTCCAGAAACCTGAATGTATTTCCAGCCCTCTTTCTAGGATAGTTTATCAAAATAACTGTGTTTTGGGCAATGGTATGAACTGAGGTGACAGGTATAAGAGTAAACAAGGGTTAGGGCCCTTGTAGGTAGACAATATATTTACTTTAAAACAACTTAGGCTGAGGGAAATCCTTCATTCAAACCTTTGTTTAGTGTTTTAGTTATTGAAATATCTAGTCGCTTTTATTACTTGGGATAAAATAATATTGATTGTTATTTGGATTGGGCGAAATTTTACTGCATTTTGTTGTTCTTAATCGAACAAGTTCTGTGCTTGTTACCTATGTGTTCCATTTAGGAATTAGTCATGTAGTATAAAGTATGTGAATGAAAACCATTTGTTTGTAAATTTGAGCTCTGTTGCACTTGGACTTTTATATCTTCCTACCCCACTTATCTTCCCCTAAGAAAGCTTTAAATATTGCATTCATATATCCATTATTTAATTTATCTTATATTACATTATGTCATGCATTATTTTTTCCTACATAAGCTCATAAGTCATGTCCCTTTGGAGATGGAGACTTGTCTAGAAGAGGTCTATTAGTAAGCATCATGAGAAATGCCAACTTACTAATAAGTAGGTTAGTGAAGCAGAAGGAGAATTTGAGCTGTGTTTGAATTTGTAACAGTTGACACAGTTAGTTGAATTAGCAACTAAAATCAACCTTGCCTTCACAAATGTTTGATTTGAGGGTCGGCCAGATAACTCAGCAGATTAAAGCATTTGCTTAAGCAGATGCAGGGAACAGGGTTTGATTCCCAATGTGCCATTCTGGCCGTGCCTCCGAGGTACAGTGAGACATGATTGAAACTGGGCATGGTGGTGGTGCACCTGCAATTCCAGATCTTGGGAGGCTGAAAACGGGAGGATCACCATGAGTCCGATCTGTGTAGTGAGACCCTGTACGAAATACATAAAAACAAAATAAAACAAAAAAAAATCCTTCAAATGTTTGATTTGCATTGCTGTTCTTTGCACCTCTATGTCAACCAGATCTTTGATATGTATTATCTCAAAAAAGAGTCCAAGCTTGCACCAGGTAACTGCCTTTGGCTTGGGTAGTTCCTGGGGAAGAGACTGAATTGTAAATTGCCAGCCGGCAATATATCTGTTGCTAAAGAGCCTTGGGCCTCTAAGGTGAAGTGAGAATAATCAGAGCCACAACTGTGAAAAGTATCTTAATATATTTAATAGTTTTTTTTATAGCTTTGTTCTTCTTTTGTAAAGATCTAAACTGTATAATGTATGAGCACCACCATTAAGTGAGGCTGAACAGACTTTGACCTTTTATAAGCGTCAGAGTTGATTTTGTTTTTGCTGGTGTCCACGGTATCAGAACAAACACTTGAAATAGGTTAAAAGTTTAAACACTTTGGGCCTATAAAAGGACACTTTCATATATAGTATAGCCTAAGGATATCTTTAAAATATGGTAACACATAAATGTCTCATTTGTTCACAGTTATTTGGGGATTTCTTATAAAAGGTCCTTTAATTCTGTTTTGCTAGTCTGTATAACTTCCTGAAAATATTTTTGTTATATTTCACAGAAAATAGCTTGTCTGGAAAGCCACTCTTTTTATTTGATACTTAGTTTCCTCATTTTTAATACAGACTTGGGAGAGAACCCTAATATCTTTTTTAATGCACTAAAATTAGTTCTCTTCAAATTCACTGTATTGCCTTCTTTTAGGCTTCATGGAGCTGTTATGATTTTTTATTTGTTATCAGTTCTTCCATATTCAGGTGCATATACAAAAGTAAATAAAAATTGTAGCTTGAATGTTATCCCCTCACCTCCTCACCCTTTCTTCCTTCTCCTCCTGCCCTTTCTTTCTCTTCCTAATTTATGTTTTCTCACTATATTTTAAGAATTTTTACAAGACATCTTGAAATTCTTGCTGTAATATGGCTAATTATAAGCAAACATTTATTAAACAAAAGTTTCATTTTGAACTATTCCATTCTGCTACTTCTATCAAAATGCTATTTAAAACACTTGACTTGCACTTATCGGCAGCAGCATTATTGCATCTTTTTTAATGATTAGGTAAAAGCAATCAGTTAGGTGTTCTGAGGCCCATTACTTGCCATATCCTCAGAAGTAATTAATGTAGGTGAAGTAGACAAACTCCAAGCAGTCACAGAACGCGAAATGTTTCTAACTCATTAGTATACTTTAAAAAGTAAGCTTTGATGGGGACTCACTGTGCAGTTCAGATGGTCAAGTTGGCACATAGATGTTGAACAAAACATTTAGCTTTTCAAGTAAAGTGGATTTTTAGCTAAGGATAAGCTTTTGCCCTCTGGTTAAACAATTTCAAGTATTTATAAAGGGCAAGCAAGATTTTGGGGCAGGCGTTACCCATGCAGTCGTGCAGTGGATGATGAAACATATAAACAGAAATCTGGTTCAGTTTGTACTTGTTATGAAAGGGGGCCTAGGAACAATGAGATATAGAATCTTAAAAGTAGACTTTCTGTTTTGAGGGGGAACATCAATCATAGTCTGCCTTCTATGGAATATATCATATAATGCATAGGACCCTCTAGGTCTAGTAACAAATTCTTGTCCTGTGATCAGTTCTTATTAATGTAATTGCCGTTATAGCCAGGCCCCATGGGCCCCATCTTTGTTATAGCCAGGCCCCATGGGCCCACTTATTTGTCAAGTGTTTTCAAAGGATATCTGAATTTCAGTGACATCATTGTGGTAGATACTGAAAACTTTATAACAATTGATTATAGCAACAAGTTCTAATTTTAAAAATAATATCTATTCTACTAAAAATAAGGAGGAAAGAGTTAACACTTTCCAAACTTAATGAATTATGTAGCAGAAAAAAATTATATATATAATTATATATATATATATAATTTATATAATTATATATATATATATATATATATATAATATTGGAAAAAATCTAATGTGAAATAGAGTTCTGACCTTAATTAAGCTACTGTGGATGTACAGTGCTGCATACCAGATGTACAGAACATATGCTTCTGCATAACTATAGCTTTTAATGCTCATTGATCAGGATCTGCCTGTTCTGCCTCCTTCCAGTCACGAGCTGCCACTACTCAGTCACTCTTTGGTATGTGAATTTAATTATTTTAGATATCTTGCATATATGAAATAATTAGCAACATCTCAGTAAAAGCAGAGATTAGAAAAGTTTTTCTTTGGAAACATTTTTAGATTTGAGAGATGGAGAGGCAAACACAATAATATAATGTAGGTAGTTATATAACCCACAGAATTGTTTTATTTTATTTTTGTTTTATTGAAGTACAAGTATCAATGAGACAGTTTTAAGATACCTTGACAAGATGGATTTGACAAATAAATACATTGCAAACTGTTTTCATAATGTTTTGGTATCATAATAGGTGCATACATGATATTATACTTACAGACATTATTATGCCTATTTACTGTCTCTTATCAGTAAATAGAGTGTAGCTGTTTGTGTATCTTATTTTTTATACCTGAATTACATCAAAGATTCAATAATTAATACTTTCTACCTTTATTTTACCAGTGGTTGTCCACGGTACTAGAAGCTGACATAATATTCTGTCCAACCACCATTAGTGCAAATCTTGCTTCTCATAGAATTATGTAGAAGCACAGTATTATCAATCCCACCTGTACTGTCCATACACACACACATCATAATTCTTCCTTTCTATACCCCTTCCTTTGTCTACACCTGTCAGAGATGGGCACTCCATTGTCATTCAACTAACTTAGGTGCTTGAACTTGACAACACAATCCAACACTGTCAAGCATTCCACAACAATAGTGAGTTATCTGAAGAAGTTGTCAACCATAGCCATTTACAGCTCAATTTAATATTATGGCCCCGCGATGTATACTTCATTTTTATACTTTTCTGCTGGATGGTTAAGACCTAGATAGAGCAAGACTTATATAGCAACACATGTACTTTATGTTTCTTATGAGGTCAGTGAAGTCCCCTCACTTATCTTGTAGTCGTGTGCCTTATTCTGTAGATCCTCTGTCTGTGTCATCCATGTGGATGAGTCACGGCCAATGCTTGACCAGTTTGCTATCTGTGAGAGCCTGAGACAAAGTTTCCTCTCCATGTGACTCTCCCCAGGCACACTATAGCACTTCAATCTCTTTCCTCTGTGGCTCCATAATCTTCTTGTTCAGAAAATTTGGAGCACAACTGAGTTTCATGATGTTGCAGTATTAGTTCACCTATGTCCTGAGTTCACTGACCTTGAAAGGCTAGGGCCAAAATGTTGGCTGACCTTGTGGCTCTTCTATTTTTCCAACACTGACTTGTGATCTTAGGTTGTTAACCATCCAGAAGAAAAGCTGATTAGTATCCTGCAGCATATGCCATTCACTTTGCCTTATCTAACTCAATTGTTTTTAGTTGTTGTACCTTTCCTTTTGTAGTTCTGCTTTTTGCTTGTTATACTAGGGAGACTATACGATATTTACACATGTGTGTCTGGTTTATTTCACTTATGAGTATATGTTCAAGTGGCATCCACTTCAGTATAAATGCTTCAAACTT
>PVKA01009026.1:0-70167 GCA_004027165.1 Ctenomys sociabilis
AAAAAAAAAAAAAAAAAAAAAAAAAAAAAAAAAAAAAAATATATATATATATATATATATCTTGGAGTCAGAAAATGATTCTAGTTATGCCACTTATAAATTTTGCCTTTGAGCAGATCACTTTTCTCTGTGCTCTGCCTTTAGTTATAAAATGACAGTATTGTTTATATTAGGAATCTGCTAGACAAGAAATACAGAAATGTGTGAAAAATACTAAAGTGTAAAGTTTTATGTAAATACGCTTTGGATTTCTTTTTTTTTTTTGTATTTTAGGACAGGGTCTACTGGGTCTACAAGGTCTCACTGGGTAGGTCGGACTCACAGTGTTCTGTAGTGATCCTGTTTATAGCCTCTTCAGTGCTGGGATTACAGGCATGTACCACCATGCCCGGTCTCAATCACTGCTTCATCGCCCCCCAGGGGCAGGGGCGGCACAGCAGGCCCAGGCATCTTGAACTATTTGCCCTGTCTGGGGAATATTTTAAATGGCATACAGTGGTATCTTTTATAGAAGCAGGTATATTAATTTTTACTATAGATATTAACTTGAATAATATCATGTATTTAAAAATAGACATATACATTTTTGCATATTTTGGGGTGCCACTGTATCACACCGTGTTCATGTAGCTGTTAAATTTATCTTCAATGCAGCAGATATTTAAATGATTAACTGTATTTCTCTGTTCTTCCCTCAAATGTTTGGTAAGAAACAGAACTTTGGAGTTTATTAGAGGTTTGGATGGCACAGAATTTGGGAGGTGGACGCTGAGGATGGGGAATTATTTGAATAATCTTCATGATTTATATTTTCTCTGTAGCATCCTGGAGCTTTAAAAACTAACCTGCAGTTTTTCCTCTTTCCAGTAGGTGGTAGTGTTTCCATGTAGGTAGGTAAATGTGGAGCGGACCAAAGGTTTGTAGAGCTGAAACCCAAAGTCTGAAAGAGTGTATTTTGAAATAAATGAGACAAAGGATTAGATACTCTGAAAGATGACTCTAACTTCTGATGAAAATCTACACCTCAGTATAAGCTTTCTTATATAAGCTTTGAACACTGTATGTACACAAAAATCTTTTCATTGAAAGTGCAAACATTAAGTCATTTTTAAAAATTTTCTTTTTTGAGACAGGGTCTTGCTTTATCCTCTAGACTAGCCCAGAACATGAGGCAGTCTTCTTGCCTGAGCCTCTCAATTAAAGGCGTGCACCACCATGCCTTGCAAGGTTTTTATTTTTGCATGGTTTCTTTCAGTTTTTGCTGTCCGTGTGTGCAACACAGTGATCATGGTCCTCAGCAGGGTCTGTGTGCATGACGCATCCTAATTCTCTTTTCATTGCCTTCTCTCCTCTCCACACCCCTCCTCCATCTTGTGGCTCCCTTCCAACTGAAAAATATCATCCCTCTCCCCATTTCCTATTACCTGCCTTTGATTTTGCTTTCTGTTTATATTTTGGGTTTCTCATATAAGAGAAACCGTGAGATACTTAAGCTTGTGTATCTGATTTAATTTCACTTAACACTTACTTCATTCAAGCTGTGTCTATTTTCCTGCAGATGACTCAAGTTTATCCTTCCTTATGATGGAGTAGTTCTGCTTTGTGTATAATTACCACGTTTTCTGGATCCATTCATCTGGTAATGGATGTTTAGTTTGCTTCCAAGATTTAGCTATTATGAGTTATGCTGCTATAAACAAAGGTATGCATGTATCATTGAAATATATTTTTAACTCTTTTTAAGAAGATTCCTAGAAGGATATCTTCTACCCATAACTGGGTAGAATGGAATTTCTAGTTTTAATTTTTGTTTTATTTTGTTTCTTATATATTTAGTACAGGGCCTACAGGGTGTCACTACACAGATCAGACTCATCCTAAAACTCCTCTTTTTAGCCTCCCAAGTGCTGGGATTACAGGCGTGCCCTACCACGCTGAGTCTGTTTCCATTTCAGTGCAGGGCGAGGCCTGCAGGACAGGCCAGGGATTGAACCTAGATCCCTGCATAGTTTAGTTTTTAAATAAATCACTACAGTTATTTTCATAGTGGTTGTACTAGTTTACATTCCCACAACAATGTTGAACTCCTCTTAGCATTTGTTATTATTTGATTTCCTTTTTAAAAATTTGATTTGTAGGGGCCAGCCAAATAGCTGAGTGGACTAAAATGCTTGCAGCCAGGCGCAGAAGCCAGGGTTTGAATCCCAGGCCTGCCGTGCTGCCCTTGGGAGGCTGTAAACAGACAGATCACTATGAGTCTGATCTAGTAATGAGACCCTGAATACCCTGTAGACCCTTCCCTAAAATACAATAAATAAAATAAAATTTGATTTGTATATGTGCGTGCGTGTGTGTGTGTGTGTGTGTGTGTGTGTGTGTGTGTTTGGTACAGGGTTTCACTACATATCTTGAACTCAGTGATCCTCCTGTCTCAGCCTTCCTAGTGCTGGGATTACAGATGTGCGCCACTGTGCCCAGTTTTGGGGCCAGCATGGTGCACATGGCATATGGTAGGACTAGGGATTGAACTTCCGACTTTGCGCTTGTCAGGCAGGCATTTATGCTATTAAGCTATCTTCCCCAGCCTTTGATTTCTTGATAATGCTCATTCTTTCTGGAGTAAGATAGATTTTTGATGTTGTTTCAGTTTGTATTTCTCTAATGGCTAGCTGAACATCTGTTTATGTTTTGGCCATTTCTACATTTTGAGAGTGTCAGTTGGCCATTTTTTGATTGGTTCTTTTCTTTCAGGGTTCTAATTTTTTGAGTTATTTATGTACTTTAGGTATAAGTCCTTTGAGGAATAGCTGGCAAAATATTTTTGTATGATCATATATTTTCATTTTTAAAATATAACTTCCTTCTTCCAGGGGGAAAGAAAACATTGGTTGGTTTGGAGATTTTGTAAAGAAAAAAGCAGGAGGAAAAGCCTTTAAAATTTTAATATGTCTGGGTGTGATGGTATATACCTATAATCCTAGCACTCTTCAGGCTGAGGTAAGAGAATTGCCCTAAATATGAGGCCATCCTGGGTTACATAGTGAGTTCAAAACTAGCTGCCTGGACTATATACTTAGAACTCATCTTAAAACAAACAAAAAAATGTTTTTTTTAAAAAGTAAGTGGTGTCTAATACACTCAGTATCTAACATAGTACCTGGTACATGATACACCTTTCATAAATACTGTGAATTAAGGAATGGTAAAATTGGATAAAGGCTTTTTTGGTCTTTAGGATTGCATTTGAAATAATAATATCTTTGTCATGTCATTATTAACTGACGTATAATTTTAGTAATTTTGACAAGGTTTAGCTATGAAGATATAGGACTAGCTGGATGGTACATTCCTGTAATCTTAGAGCTTTGGAGGCTGAGGCAGGAGGATCTCTGCAGGTTTGAGGCCAGCATGGACTAAACAGTGGGAGAAAAAAGAAAGAAAAAGGACTGAAGAGTTCTTTTGTTAGGATTTGACATGATGAATAAGAAATGTCTTGTAAGCTCTGTAAATTGTGTTTCTTGATAGTATAAAGATGAAGCTGATATTCACTGAAAACAAGTCTTGGAATATCACTTAAGAAAATTCATGTATAGGAATAGTTTGCCAGCACTAAGAAGACAATTTTAATTTGTATTTAAAATATTATGTATCATACATAGTGCTTACATCATGGAGAACTTGTACATAATATATTATAGTTTTATTTATTTTTTTTCATTCCTTCCCTTCCTTCAATCCTGTTTCCTGCCCCTTTTTTTCCCCTTTGTAGTACCAGGGATCGAACTCAGGCAGGTTCTTATACCACTGAGCTATATGCCTGGTTCCCCACCCCATTTATAGAAGCTTTGTTTACAGTGTTTTCTTTCCATTCTGTTTTTAAATTCCTTTTCTCTTCCTTCCCTTTTTCTTCCCCTCTCTGTTTTACATCTGCCTTAATTATTGTTCCCTTTGCATTTGAACATATTACATATATTTCAGAGCCCTGGGGTTTTAATGTTGTTATTTAATTCCATTTGGAACTTATTTTTATAGGTATTCTGAACCAGTGAGAGTGAAATGAGTACCTTTTATTTGACGAAAAAGATTTTTTTAAAATCTTAAAGAAATAGATTTTTTTTTTTTAAATTTAGTGCAGCGTCCACAGGGTCTTACTACACAGATTGGACTCATAGTAATTTTCCTGTTTTCTTCTTCCCGGATATGTTGCTTAGCTGTCCCAAAAGCACATCCTACGGGGAGAGGCTTTCTAGGCCCCTGAGACAAATCGGAGTATAGGTGAGGTTGTTGAGAAGACAGTGGTGGAACCACTTGTGAAACAAGCAGCTTTCATTCCTTGATTTTCAACAGAATTGAAGGACTTGGTTAGCTGAGCATTAAGAACAATTTGCATAAAAAGTAAGGAAGTCAGCTGGGTGTGGTGGAAGGCTGAGGGAGGAGGATCATGAATTTCAGCTCTTTCAGCTTAGCAGGACTGTCTCAAAATAACATTTTTAAAAGGACTGGAAATACAGCTTGGTAAGAAGGTTCAGTCCTGAGTTTGTTCCACTGTGTCTCCTCCCCAATCTCAAGTAAATGTTACTGTTTTCTAAAAAGTTATAATTTTCTTTATTTTTGTGATTTTTTTTTGCATATATAACCAAAAAAGTAAAATAATTTAATGGTATTACAGTAACAAAACTTTCATTTCCATCTGTTTATGTAGGTAAGTTTAGCACTACATAAAAATGAAAAATATGAATAGAATATATGCTATATGCTGACACATTCAGCAATAAGTACTGTTCACTAACAGATATATAAAGTAATTAAAAATAAGAAACTTCACTTATCTCATTAAAGATATGCATTTCCAGTTCTTTCTTTTTCCTTCTCCTTTTGAATAATTGGTTCTAATCAAGATCCTGAAGAAACCTATACACTGCACCTGGTTTAAAAATTCTAGGTCCCTCCTCTTTCCTCTTCCTCTCCAGCTCCTGTGTTGGGCAGGACCGGGGATCACTTAGGCCCTTGAGCTTGCCAGGCAAGTGCTTATTCTACTGATCTCTCTCCCCAACCCCAAAGTTCAGGACTTTTTTTTGGGGGGGGTGGGTCAGGATGCCTTAAGGGCAGGTCTGGTAAGGTATGAGCATCTGGGGATCAAATCATAGAATCCTGAGCCTGACTGCTCTTAAGCAGGCACTTAAACAACTGAGCTATTGGGCAGGCCCCTTAGGCATCTTATTTGATTTTTCTGTATCTTTTTCTTCAAATATGTTTTTCATAGAAACCACATCCATTTATATATGTTTAACATCTAACAACTGTGATTCTACTTTACTTTAGCCTTGCCATTGTACTGTTATGTTCCATCACTCATTTAAAAATTTAATTTTTTAAAATCTTTTATTTGTTACAGAATCTCGCTGAGCAGCTTGGACTTATAGTGATCCTCCTTTCTCAGCCTCTCCAGTGCTGGGTTACAGGCTTGTGCCACCACACCCAGTTTCAGTGGCTGGTTCAGTGCTAGGGCCAGCATGGCATGTTACCGGGGATTGAACCTAGGTCCTTGAACAGGCAGGCGCTTAGACTGCTGAGCTAGCTTCCCTAACCCAAAAATGAACTTTTCTGTATTCAGTGAAATGTTAGTATGTCATGTTTTCCAGAGGTCTTTTTTTTTTTTTTTTTTTTTCCAGTACCAGGGATTAAACTCAGGACCTTGTGTTTGCCAGGCAGGTGCTTATGCCATTATCTCCCCAGTCCTATCTATCACTCTTAACTCATTGTAAATTTCACCTTTATCTCTATTTGTTTTGTTTTATTTTTTGGGGGGGTCCCTTTTGAGACAAGATTTCACTATGCTGTTCAGGTTGGCCTTAAACTCATTTTGTAGCCTAGATTGGCCTGGAACTTGCAGCAATCTTCCTGTTTCAGTCTCTGAAGTGCTGGCATTACAGGTATGTGTCACCATGCTTGGTATCTACTCAGTTTTTAAGGCGTAGTTTTAGTTTTATCTCCTCTAAACTTTCTAGCTAGCTCCAGCCTCAGTTAGTATCCCTCTCTATCAGTTAGGGTCTTAGTAGGAGGAAACAGGTAGCTCAAGTTAGGTGAAAGTAATGAGGGGGCTGATTACAGTTGTACAGGAAAGATAGAGGGAATCCAGCCAGGACCATTTTAGCACTTCAGGACTAGCAGGGATAGGGAGTCAGGACAGGGCAAAGGGTAGCTAAGAAACACTTTTTTTTTCAGAGCCAGGGATTAAACTCAGGCCCTTATGCTTGCCAAGGAAGCGCTTATTCCACTGAGCCATCTCCCCGGACTCCCAAGTGTTTCTCATTGGCTGAGCCCCATTTGAACCCAGAGGTTTAGGGAGCCACAAAGGCGTTATCTAGGGCAGAAGGTAGTGTGGGTAATGAATCTGAAGGAGCAGATCACAAGCATCCAGCACACTTCTGCTACTCTTTTTTTTTTGCTTCACTGGGACAAAATATCCCATGTCTAGTTTAGGAAGTGTACAGTTTCAGATGACGCTCACAGTTTCAGATGATTCAGTCCATTGTTAGCTAGCTCCAGGGCAGAAAAGGCGTGGTGAGAGGGAATGGCTGAGGAAAGCTATTCAAGTCCTGGTAGGAGGAGGGGAGGAGCCAGTAGGCAGAAATACAGCTTGCAGGTGGTGCTCCCATTGCCAACCCTTCTTTTGAGCTAGCCCTCTTTCCAAACAGGAGACTTCTGAGAGACGTTTTAGATCTAAACCACAACAGTGCCTTTATCTATTGTCTTAGTCACTTTTTTCACTACTAAGACAAGACACCCACAGTTTGTAGAGGGTTCAGTCCATAGCTGGTTCCAACACAGGGTAGCATGGCAGAGGGGCATTATGGAAGAGAAGTAGTCCAGGCAAGCAGGAGCTGAGAGCTCATTAGCCCTTTCTCCATCCCTTGCATTTTATGTACCCCCCACACACACCCTAGGGTGGGTGTAGCACTCATACCCTTAATCCAACACAGAATCAGCCAAACCAGTCAGTGGCCTGATTTAGTAATCACACACCATTGATCCCACACACTCTAGATCTGGCCACTCTGAGCACTCCTCCCATTTCTCACAGGGGGAAACTTCTAGATACAAGCCATAGCATCTGTCTTCCTGTTACTCTTTAGCAAACTTCTTCATTGAATTATCATATTGACCTAAAATTCATCTTAAAATTGTTTGAGACAGGGTCTCACTCTGTGGTCCAGGCTGACCTATAACTCACTACATAGCCAAAGCTGACCTCGATTTTATGATCTTTCTGCTCCAGCCTCCTGCCTGCTTAGGTTACAGGCCTCTACCACTATGCCTGGTTTTATGTTTTTTACTGTAGTACTCTCAACTCTTGTAGTTGTAGAGTATCTTTTAGTAATATTTGCATGCTTACAGTGCTTCATAGATTTTTGTTAAATGAATAAACATTTTTAAGGGGGAGTGGGTAAGAAGTAAAATTTAAAAGGTTTTTTTCTTAGTGATGTATCTTGGTTACTTTTCTCTTGTTGGTGGGACAAAATACTTGACACCTAAGTTAGGGAAGGAAGGTTTGTTTAGCTCAGTTTGCGGAGGTTTCAGGTCATACTGAGCTGGCTCCAAGGCAGAGTGGCACATGGCAGAGGGCAGCAGTTAATGGCAGAGGAAAACAGCCAGAGCAAAAAGGGAGGGGCAGCACTAACAGAGAGCAAGCCTCTCTGCCCCCCTTGTATTGCATTCAGTCGGCCTGCCCCAAGCAGGTGTAGCACTCACACCCATAATCCCAGCCTTGGACCTTGAGTTAATCACAGAACTCAACCAACCCACCCTATGGCTGCATGATGCTTTAGGGAGACATTTGGACACAAACCATAATCTGTGGTGATTCTTAGATCAAAAGAGTAAATACCACTTTTGCTTTGTTTGGCAGTTTTGATACTTCTGTAGTAAAGGTCTCTACTCATTTTGGTTCAGGAGCAGTCAGGGATTAATGTAAGTCATAATAAATGACTACTATATTTAGAAGGAATATAATGCACAGGTCTGAATTGGCTGCTCAGTGGCCTGAAAATGTGTTTATCCACTCTCTTTTGCAATAGGAGAATCTTGTGTAGAGATTATAAGGTTAATTACATTGACTTTAGGAAGAATGTGCCTTTTTTCTTTTTTTTTTTTGGTGGAACCGGGGATTGAACTCAGGCCCTTGCGCTTGCTAGGGAAGTTCTTATTCTGTTGAGCTACCTCCCTGGCCTGTGACTTACTTTCTATGAGTTATTACATGTCTTTTTTCAGATCTCCTAAATTTATGAAACCTGGTCTGTATCTGAAAAGCCCACCCTTATTGCTAGCTAAACTCACCCCTGCATTTGAAAAATTACTGTATTTACTAGATAAATGCTTTTAGTATCCATGCATTAAAAAGTGAGACTAAAATAGGGCCGGCACTAAAGCACCTGCTTAGGTAGAATGCAGTGACCAGGGTTCAATCCTCAGCCTGCTGTTCCTTCCCTGTCCAGCGGCACACTGAGACCTCGATTGAGATTGGGTATGGTGGTGTGCACCTGTAATCCCAGCACTTGGGAGGCAGAAAACAGAAGAATCACTAGTCCTATCTATGAAGTGAGACCCTGTAGACCTTGTCCTAACTTTTTTTTTTTTTAAAGTGAGACTAACATTTGACCCCCTCCTCATAAATTTCATCTCATGGTTTCTGTGGGTCTAGAGTTTGGGGGGAGCTTTGGACTATTTTGGCTCAGGATGTGTCATCTGTTTGTTCAGATGGCAAATGCAGTTGGAGTAGCTAACTGGGAGCTGGTTGGGCATTTCCCTGTGGTCTCTGCAAGGACTAAGTTATGCCATTGCATTGCAGTTATGTTGTCAAGAGGGCTGAAGCAGAAGCCAGTGCCAGGGAGCATCAACAGACTGTTCTGACAGTCCACAGTCTGTTGGTTATGAGTGAGTAAGTTATAAACTTCTCTAGATTCAAGAGGAGGGGACATATATAATATATGTCTTTTTTTTTTTTTTTGGTCTTTTTGAGTCAGAGTCTCACTGCATTATAGGCCTTGAGCTCATTTTATAGCCCAGGTTGGTCTTGAACTTGCAGTGACCTTCTTTCCTCAGCCTCCTGAGGGCTGGGATTACAGGTTTGTGATAACACACTCCTGGCTAGATCACATCTCTGTCTCTGTTTTTTTTTTTTTTTTGTTGTTGTTGTTGTTCACTGTGTCTCACTATGCAGTTTCATAGTGATTCTCCTGTCTTGACCTCCCTAGTTCTGGGATGATAGGTATGTACCGCCATGCCCAGTTCCAGGGCTGGCATGGCATGTGGTACTGGGGGATTGCACTGTAGATCTTGTGCTTACCAGGCAGGCGCTTAGGCCACCAAGCAGTCTCCGCAGCCTTTAGATCACATCTCTTAATGGAAGAAATATCAAAGAGTTTCCAGCTGTTTCAAGAGTTGTCACAGGTAATGGCAGTGGCAGCTGTCGCTGCAGTCAGTTTTTCATTTTGTTTTATTTTTTGAGACAGGGTCTCTGTGTAGTTCATGTTGGCCTCAGACTCATTCAGTAGTCGGCCTCTTGAGTGCTGGGATCACAGTTGTTTGCTACCACACTTGTCTACTTCTTAATTTTAGGTTGGATATAGTATGTTCTTTGGTGTACTAATCCAAAAAATGACATTTTTTAATTTTTATAATATATTTAGTGTTCTGCTTTGGAAGTTTCTAAGAATTTTATAACAGATTACTTAAAAAGTACCACCAGAGAAGGCTGGGGATATATCTCAGTGGCCAAGCGCAAGGTCCTGGCTTCAATTCCTGATACTCAAAAGAAAAAACTATACAGTCTCTAGGAGAAAGTGTAGTGGCACACACCTGCAGTCTCATCATTCACAAAGCTGAGGCAGGAAGATGGCTGAGAGTTTAAGGCCAGCTTGGACTACATGGTGAAACCCTGTCTCAAAACAAGACAAAGTTGCAAAAAATGGTAATGTTGCCCTATAAAGTTTGCATTGTTTAACCCTTCAGATAGAACAGCTTCATGAATGTTTTAAAAAGATAATTTTCCCTTCCCTGATATAATTTAGTGGGTCCTATTATATTTTGAATGAAATAAATACCAATAGGAACCTGTATAGTCTGGCGCCAGTTAACTTGTTGGTTGTATTGACTTTCTTGTAATTTCTTTTGAAAGCCAATTTCTTTTCTCATATTCTTGCTCTCAAGGAGCTTCTTTTTCTCTTGTTGCTCTTTTTTTTTTCCACCTCAGTGTAATAGTCACCTCAAAGAATACCCAACTGTTCTGTTTAAAGTAGTCTCTGATGTCATTATCTCTGCTTAAATGTTGGTCAGTGTCAGAGGGCTTACTGCAGTTTAGTTTCATGTTTATTTGTTTATTTTTTAATCATTTATTTGGTACAGGGGGTCTCTGTGCAGCTCAAACTTTCAGACTTGTAGTGATCCTCCTGCCTCAGCCTCCCCAGCACTAGGATTACAGATGTGTGTCACCAAGCCTGGTTTCAGTGGCCAGCAGGGATCGAACCTGGTCTTTGCACTTGCCAGGCAGGCATTTAGACCATGAAGCTATTTTTTCCAGCCCTTATTTTCTTTTTTAAAAATAAACTTAAATTTTAGATTTATAAATTATACAGTGTTTCTGTATTTCCAGTACTATTTCTCTTATTGTTAAGTAATCCTCTCTTAAAGTTTTTTTTTTAATTTCAATGAGAAAGAAATAGCAGTGAGACAGTTTCAAAACAGGTTAGTAAGACAGTTACATAGTGAATACATTGCATATTGTTGTCTTTGTAGTAGTTATTCACAGTACAAGACACAGACATGATCTCTTGTCTCAACAATATTAGTACAAATCTTCCTTCTCGTTGAACTAAGAGAAAGTAGCTGTATATCTATCCTATTTTGTATAAAAATACATCTTAAATTAGTATGATGCATTTGTCACAATCAGTGACAAATGGTATAAGATTAATTGAAGTCCATGCTTTATTTAGATTTGTATTTATTTATTGCTAATTGTCTTTTCCTTTTTCTGTATTTAGTACAGGATCTATAGGGTCTTACTATGTAGATTGGACTTGTAGTGATTCTCCTGTTCTTCAGCTTCCCAAGTGCTGGGATTACAGGCCTGTACCACCATGCCCAGTCTCAATCGCCACTGTCTCAGTGCACCCTGGGGGGCGGGGCCAGCACAGCAGGCCAGGGATTGAATCCTGGCTGCTGCGCTTTACCTACATAAGGCACTTTAGTCTGCTGAACTGTCAGGCTGACCATGTTGCTGATTGTCTTTTATCCCTCCTAGATTGGGAGTTCCTCCAAGGCAGAGAGTGCATGTTTCTCATTCAGTTGGTATAACAAAATACTAGAAAGAAAGCCGAGAGTCTGTAGTCTGACCTCTTCCTCGTTTTACATGAAACAATTGCTTGGGGAGGACTGTGTCTCCTCCAGGTCCATGGCTGGCTCATGGCAGAGTTGGTATTGGGCATCTTATACTGTCCAGTTTGCTCTATACAAGACCTGGACTTACTGTAGAAGTAATGAAGCTTAATTTTCAGGGTACCTCTGAACACCTGGGTACACCTAGAAACATGTTTATGTGGTCAGTTTTTAATGTTTTAGTGGTGTGTAGTACATGTACAATACTTTTCTACAAATTGAACACACCTACATAACCAGCATGAGGATCAAGAAGCAGAACATTGCCAAATGTGGTCACATGTTGTTTTTGAAGAGATCGTAAATGTAGGTTACCTAAAAATACAATCGGCTAGAATTGCTGTCTTTTCATCTAACTTTTGTTATACTTTTCTGTTATCAGTTCGGATTTCTAGGATCTAGGTACGGGGAAGCTGACTTGGGGAATAGATTTAGTTGGGTTTTAGCAAGTTATGTTTCTATAGTTCACAGTTTTCTTCATGTATACAGTAGTCAAGGTATTATTAGTGATACCATTATAGGGATGGTTTCCAGGAATACTGCCTATTTTGGTAACTACTTTTTTTTTTTGTTATAAGTCTTGCCATGCAGCTCTGACTTGCAGTGATCCTCCTGTCTCAGCCTACCCAGTGCTGCGCCACTATGCTTGGTGTACCCAGGTTCAGGGGCCAGTGCAGAATGAGGTGCTGGGGATTGAACCCGGATCTTTACACATAGACTGCTGAGCTATCTTCCCAGCCCCATGTCTCTTGTGTTGTGATGTAAACCTAGAAAGCTGAGGTGATACAGTGATATTAGGATGTCCTATCACATCTATTGCCTGGAGTTTTTGATAAGTATAGGAAAAACAATGTGATACTGAAAGCCAGTTTGAAGAGATTTACTTCATCTCTTATAGCTTTACACAGGAGACTTAATAAGAGTTTCCCAAAGATCAATAAAGTAGAATTGAGAGTCCAAAAAGAAACCCATATATCAGTGGTCAGTTTTTTTTGGCAAGAGTGCCAAAATTCAATGGGGAAAGATAATCTTTTCAACATGTGATGTTAAAGTAACTGGATATTGCTGTGTAAAAGAAAGAAGTCAGATCCCTACCTCATACCATATACAAAATCAGCTCAAAGGAAATAAAAGACCTTGGATAGGCTATAATTTCCAAAATAATGGTACCAAAAGCACAAGCAACTAAGGAAAAAGATAAATAATTAAACTTCATTAAAATTAAATTCTTTGGGTCCTAGCAGATACCATAAGAAAAGTGAAAAAACAGTTTACAGAATGGAGGAAAATATTTGCAAATTATGTATCTGTTGAATATCTAATATATGGAAGATTATATAAAGCACTCTGATAGCTCAATAGAAGGACAAGTCTAATTTTAAAATGGGCACAGCTGAATGTGGTGCTGAGGCAGAAAGATTGCTGTGAGTTCAGGGCTAGCCTGGGCTGAATTACTTAAGCAAGACCTTGTCTCAAAAAAGGGGTGGAGGTAGGGATTGAGTAGCCATATCTTCAAAGATGTCAGTGAACAAGTAACACATAAAAAGATGCCATGTCCCATCAGTCTCTAGAAAGTGCAAATCAAAATTACAAGATCACTTCATAGCACTAGAAAGTCAGTAATAAAAAATGGAAGTGGGTGTGGTGGCACAGGCCTATAATCCCAACACTGGGAGGCCTTGGCAACTGTTGATTTAGACCCTGTTTCTTTTTTTTTTTTTTTTAATTCCTTTATTTATTACAGTGTCTCGCTACAGATCACAGATTCTTTTTTCGCGGGGGTGGGGTGTGAGCTCAGCCGGCCCTGCGGGGAGGGGCTGGCATGGCATGTGGTGCTGGGGCTCAAACCGCGGTCCCTGGGAGGCGCTCTAGACCGCTGAGCTATCTTGCCAGCCCTAGACCCTGTTTCAAAGAGGAAAAGAAGATGTGGGGAAGGCTGGGAATATTAGTTTAATCTACAATACTGGAAAGAGAGAATATGAACATTTTTATGAATGAGAAAAAATGAGAACCTTTGTATTGTTGTTGGTGGGAGTGTAAAATGGTTGAGTCACGGTAGTAAATAGTTGGGTAGTTCATCAAAAAAGTTAAACATATGGGGCCGGGAAGATGGCTCAGTGGAATAAGCGCTTCCCTGGCAAGCGCAAGGGTCTGAGTTCAGTCCCTGGTTCCGCCAAAAAAAAAAAAAAAAAAAAAAAAAAGCAGGGTGAATGCTGCTATTAGGTGACATCCAATAGAAAGGCAAATTCATAAAAACATTAATGTATCCTAAAAAGTTAAACATAGAGTTAATTATATAACTGAGAATTTCCATTCCCAGGTACTAAAGATATATTTAAATAAAACCTTGTACATAGAAGTTTTATTAACAGCTGAAATAATTGAATTTGAAATAATTCAAATTTGCAATAATTGAATTTGAATTTGAAAATAATTCAAATGTACATTAACTGATGAATGGAGAAATAAAAATTGCATCATGTCTAGGCAAGGGAATATTATTCAGCTCTTCTGCAACATGGTGAGCCTTAGAAATCTTACGCTGTCTTAAAGATGCTAGATACAAAAGGCCACATTGTTTGATTTCATTTGGTACATTCAGTGAGACAGAAAATAGATTTATAGTGACCAGGGGACAGGAGGAGGAAGAATGATTGTTAACATGTACTGGGTTTCTTTCTGGGGTGATGGAAATGTTATAGAGTTATATAGTCATGACGGTTTTACAGTATTGCGGATATATTAAAAACCATTGAATTATACAGTTTCAAATGGTGGAGTTCGTTATGTACCTTATTTCAGTAAAATAAGTGACAAACTTGGCATAACAAAAATGCTGTTATTTTTCTGGATTTTATGTTTGTGATGCTTGTCAACTTTTTAAGATGTATTTTCTCATTCTGAAATTGAATATAGTCTCTTTAGGGATCCTGTGTTGTTTTTTTAATGTATTTGGTATAGGGTCTCACTACGTAGTTTCCACTTATAGTGATCCTCGTGTTTTCAGTTTCCCCAATGCTGGGATTACAGGTGTATGCCACCACACCTGGTCTTGACGGCCAGCTCAGTATGCCCAGGATTGGTGTGGCATGTGGTGCCGGGGATCAAACCTCAGCCCCTGTACTTGCCTAAGCAGGTGCTTAGTCTGCTGAGCTATCTTGCTGGCCCCTGTGTTCCTATTGAAGTAGATCCCCTAAAACACTAAATTCATCTTTACAAAACCTGAATGTACCCAAGGATATATGTTTGCATCAGATAAAAACCATTTAAGAACTGTGTTCTGGGCTGGCAAGATAGCTTGGTGCTCTAAGTACCTGCTTGGCAAATGCAAGGACCTGGGTTTGATCAGTGGTACCACATGTGCCTAGCAGGTGTCATGCCCCTGGGTTCAATTCCAAGAAATGAAAAAAAAAAAAAGAACTGTCTTCTATTTAGCACGGGAGATTAAAGAAACATGTTTATTTCTGCTTTTTTCTAAAACCCCATTCAGTCAGATAAAAGGACTAAAATTAGCACAAATTTGCTAGAGCAAAGCTAGGTATGGTGGCCCAGCTTGTATTTCCAACTATTTGGAAGGTTTAGATAAATTACTTCAATTCAGTGGTTTAAGACTAGCAAAACCTCTCCTCCACCCTTGTAAAAAGTTAAAATCTTATGTGGAGAAACTGTCTCCAGATGGGCAGGGATACCTGGAAGTAGGAGAGAAATGTCCTCTGGAAAATGAGAGGACTGGGTATGAGTTAGATGCTTCAACTTCAGCTTCTTGCGCTGCTGAGCTCCAAGAATACTATCAGCCACTTACATCCTTTATCCTGTATGAAAAAGTCTGTTTTGCAAAGTATTGAACAACTGCAGAGAAGACACTTCTTAATTTTGGAGTCCACCAGTGAAACAGGTCACCTTGCCAGACACTCTGTAATGAAGATCATCAGTTGCCAAGTAGGAGAGGGAGGGTCTTAACCACTCAGTAGTGGACTTTTCACTTCCACATTAAGAACTAGAAATAGCACCAGCTTCTCAGCTGCAGTGCCAAGAGTGAGAACATGGTAGAATAGTGCCTCAGAATTGAGGGAAGATGCTGTCTAGCTTAGAATGCAGTCATATGCTCGAATACATGTGAAAATAGAGAAAGGCATTTTTGGAGTATCCTATATCTCCAAAAATTATTTCTAATCTTCTCTTCTTGGGAAGCTACTGAAGGGATATGCACAGAGAAATGAAGGAGCATATTATGAATGAGGAGTACAAGAATGTTTGTATCCTTTTCTGTAAAGGGAAAGAATGAGAAGTCCTGGAATAATAAACCTAGAGATCAGATTGCCTCAGGTTGGAAGCTATAATTCTATGAAACATCCTACATATTTCTTTCTTCTGAGAGGGTCTGTGTTAGGATTCTTGTTTACAAATAACCGAGCCTAAAATGTGAAAACATATTGTTAGTGATAAACATTTCATTTAATTGATTTTTTTAGTGTTTGACAATTTTGTAGGCTAGAGAAATGGTATTTAAAATTTGATTTGTTTTATGGTGCTGGGAATTGACTCCCAGTCCTCACACATGCCAGGTAAACTCTCTATCATTGAGGTGTACCCTCATCCCTTTTTATTTGAGACAAGGTCTCAATAAGTTGCCCAGATTGGCTTTCAACTTGAGATCTTCATGCTTTGGCTCCCAAGTAGCAGGGATTATAGGCATGGACAGCTAGCCTTGACTTGCAACTTCTTCCATTAGTGTGATTGATTTGAAATGACTTAAATGAGTTGTAACCCACTTTTTATGTTATTTACATATGATTTTTAAAGTTTTAAAAAATGAATAAAGCAAATGTGTTAAACATGTAGATATTATATATGTTTATATATGGTTAAGTTAGCTTATACAAAAGACTGTATGGGTTTTGATCCTCAGTGTGCTGTGTCCCCCCCCCACCCCCCCCCGGGCACGCTGAGACTGGTGATTGAGACTGCGTGTGGTGGTGAGCGCCTGCCTGTATTCCCAGCCCTTGGAAGCCTATGAACAGGAAGATCACTGGAGTCCAATCTGTGTAATGAGACCTTGTAGACCCTGTACTAAATACATTAAAAAAAACAAAAAAGATTTTACTTTTTTAAAAATGTGGAATGCTCCCTGAATTTGTGTGTCATCCTTGTGCAGGGGCCATGCTGATCTTCTCTGTATTCTCATTTTAGTATATGTGCTGCTGAAGAGAGCACTATTGTAGATATTACATTATGGCTAATTTATCTTGTTTAAAAGACTATAGTAAAAAGATTAATTTGTGTTCTGGATGAGATGAGTTACCACTTTCTTTCCTTACATGGTAAATTGCCAGCTGCTGAAGTAAAGGAAGAACAGTCCATAGCAGGGAAGCAAAAATCAGCACAACTGTGAGCCTTACTTTCCTTTTCTAGTTCATCTAGACTGTAAACCTCAAGGTTGGTGTTGCCCACATCCAAGGCCAGGCATCTCTCTTCAGCAATCGCATCACCCATAACTGTACTAAACCAGACAGTGAGCTGATCAAGTCATTGCTTGCCCATGGGCCGGTATCACACATCCATGATTCCATCTTCTCCCAAAAGCTGCACCTATCAGCTCTTGAGGCATTAGAGGGAACATCCAGATATACGCCATAGCATGCTGCTTTAATATTCCTATCCTTAGAGTTCAAATTGTACCTCCCTTGTGAAGCTTTTTCATATAATTTTCAAGATAATTTGAGGTCTTCTGAAATCTCAGTAAAGTTTCTTGTACTTGTCACATAATGCTGTCTGTTGTGCTTAACTGCCTTGCTGGATGACATGTTATTATATTTATTTTCCACATGGTGCCTTCATATAATTATGTGCTTTATAAATATTCTGTTAAATGAGGTTTCTTATTTTGCATTATTTTTTTGTAATGGCTCTATAGAATTCCTCTAGAATGTATACATAATATTTTTAGTTTTTTAAAATAGTGCCAATATGGGGCTGGGGAGATGGCTCAGAGGAATAAGTCCTTCCCTGACAAGCACAACAGCCTGAGTTCAATCCCCAGTTCCACCAAAAAAAAAAAAATAGTGCCAATATGCTCCTGTCTAGTATTGAATATATGGACTTAGGACTTTTTTATTACTATGAAAAAAATTGAAACCTGTTTCTCAATTTGAAACCAATTTTTAATACTAAAAATATACACATTTGTATGAAAAAGAAATAAGCACATATAGAATTTCTAGAGATTTGATTGGGCTGTATTATGAGGAAACAGGCTCAAGTAGGTTGCTACTTTTTTTGTACAAATACACAATATGATATTCTCTTCCTTTATGAGATGGGGTCTTGTTGTATTCCCCAGGCTGTTCCCAAACTCCTGATCTCAAGCAGTCTTCCTGCCTCTTCCTCCTAAAAAGGTGGGATCACTGATGTGAGCCTGTATTTGGCTTAATATGGGAGGTTTCTATAGTAATAGTAAAATCTTGAAGTCTTGTTTTGGCTACTTACCAATATTCTTAAGTTAATGCTAAGTAAAACTTAGTATTGAGAGTTGTTTGGTGCTTTAGGAATATAATTGAAGCCTCAGAATTATAGGGATAAGAATTTAACTTACATTCATAAAACTTTTTTTTAGGCATATTTCTCTTTATTCTATAGTCACATGCAAGACACTGACTGTTGCCGTAACTGTCTTCATAAAACTTCTAATGGCATGAGAACGTTCATGTTATATGCGTGAACCAGTGGAAGTAGTGGAGTTCTGGAATTTAAACTTGGAACAAAGTGAATGTGATCACTAGATATTCTTTTTTTTTTTTTTTTTTTTTTTTGGTGGAACCAGGGATTGAACTCAGGCCCTTGCGCTTGCCAGGGAAGCGCTTATTCCACTGAGCCATCTCCCCAGCCCTAGATAGTTATTCTTGTGATGTGTGATAAATATATGCTACAGGATTTATGTAAATTGCCATATTTTTACCCACCTAATAAAAAACTTTGTACCTGAGATAGAATGGTACTGGAGTAGGTACAGTAGTGAAGAGAGAGCTTGTCTTCTCTGATTCTATTTTCTTTGAAGTTGTTTTTAAGGCTCCTAAATCAACTCTTAAATGCCTGGAAATAGAGGAACCAGTCACTAGAGGTTCTACTTTTTTCTAATAATAAATACGTGTATTATTATATATGTACTACATATTACGTATGTTTTTTTTTTTTTTTTCCTTCTTCTTTCCCCTTTTGGTAGTGCTGGGGATTGATCCCATGGTCTTTTGAGTGCTAAGCAAATGCCCCATGTGTATTGTTATATTGTAAGTAATTCTTTACTTAGCTTTAGCTTTACTTTAGCTTAATCTTTTTTTTTTTTTTTTTTTTTTTGGCAGAACCGGGGATTGAACTCAGGCCCTTGCGCTTGCCAGGGAAGCGCTTATTCCACTGAGCCATCTCCCCAGCCCCTACTTTAGCTTAATCTTAAAGGCAATACAGTGAAGTATGTGAGTACAGATATCATCGTTGGAAAACACTGATTTTAGAGAAGTTGAACAATATGTCCAAGGGCTCATAGCTAGATAACTATTGGGAGAGCTGGAATTCAAATCTAGACATGTTTTACTCCCATCTCTAGTCTATTGCTGTGTCTTCCTAGTTTAGGTCTCTTGACAGAGAGAGGTCTTTGAAGCCTTTGAACATTTGTTTTGTTTTGTTTTTTTCTCCTAAGCAATTACTTTTGGTCTCATTTTCTCCTTCAGTTAAAACAACACTGGTTAGAAAAGTGTTTATAATTTCCTTTAGACTCAGGTGTTAGGGTAAGTATGTGTTTTGAATTAAAAGAACCTCCTACTCCCAAATGTCTTTCTCAGCTTCCTGTAAGATTTGATTTAATTAGCACATTCCCTGGGAGAGCTGAAGTCAGTAGTATCTTGGGGCATAGTTTGTTTCTGTGTTTTTGAGATAGGGTCTCATTTGTAATAGTTCAGGTTGGCTTGGACTCACTGTGTAGCTCAGACTGGCCTCAAACTCGAGGTTATCCTCCTGCATGTGCCTCTTGTGTGCTGGGATTATAAGTGTTTGCCACCACATGCAGCTATAGTCAGTTCTTAACCACATCGTGTGGATTTTTTTATTTTATTTTTTTTTATTTTGAGACAGGGTCTCACTATGCAGTTCAGGCTGGCCTTAAACTCACTTTATAGCTCAGGCTGGTCTCGAACTCACAGCAATCCTCCTGCCTCAGCCTCCCAAGTGCTGGGATTACAGGTCTGCGCCACCACACCCAGCTTCATCGTGTGGATTATACAGGACACTTCATCAAGTCTATCTTCAGACATCAGAGCTAATAGAGAATTTGTGCTTAAATGTGCGAAATTGAATCAAAGATGAAAAATTTTGCCTTTTCCCCCTCATGTTTTAGGGAGGCTTAGAATAGCTTTTGTTAATAGATGATAAGCAGTAAAGTACTGATCTTCTCTACTCTTTAAGTGAGAATCTTAATTTAGGGAATTTAATGAGCCAATCTATATAAAGTGTGTAGCACAATGCCTGAAAAATAGTAACAAAAGTTATTATGTAGATAGTGCTTATGCAACAAAAGGGTGAATGGTAAAGGGGAAAAGTAGAATTTAGGATGTTGTCAAGTTTTTGAGATAGGATCTCACTATACAGTTCAGGTGGGCCTTAGCTCACTTTGTAGCTTAGGCTGGTCTCGAACTCACAACAATCCTCCTGCCTCAGCCTCCCGAGTTATTTATTTTTTTGAGGAAGGTGGTTAGTCACCTATGAACTGTTTGTGAACATAGGCTCCCTGAGTGTTTGTTGTCCTCTCCAGTCACATAGAAGAAAGCCTTTAGCAAGATACTTGAAGGAGTCTGTTCTTATCATCAGTTCAGCTAATGAGACTAACTGGGTAATTATTACAATTTTGTAGAACATTTAAAAAACCTGCTAATTTTTAGGAATTGTGGATGTCTCATTGTTTGTGTTCTCTCCTACCACAACCATAAGTGTCTGAGAGCTTTCAAATACGCAGTTAGGTTTGACAATATTCACAGAAAGTTCTCTTTCTCTTGCCTCACTGCTGACACCTGTTGCACCAGGTTAGGTTTGGTGGCAAAAACTAACTTCTTGCGTTTGTCAGGTAAGCCCTGTGCACATGTGCAGAGTAACTGACTCCTTTTCTTTTGTGACATTTGATTTGAATGAAATTGCATATTTTTTGAAATTCCCAAATGGCTAATAATCTTTCTTTTTTATTTTATTTTATTTTTTTAAGCAGTACCAGGGATTGAACTCAGGCCCTTGTGCTTACCAGGGAAGCGCTTATTCCACTGAGCCATCTCCCCGGCCCCATAATCTTTCAAATGGAATGAGTTTCTACTTGGTAGTAAGAAAGACTGGAAATCTCTTATGAAAAGCAAAACCTCTTTCAAGATTTTTGCATACTGTTTTATCTGTATTGCTTTGTATTTCCACCTCTAGGGCCAAAGGCAGATTCTCCAGTTATCCTGGAGGATTAGGCTTCCATTGTCGAATACCACTCTCCTCACTGAGGCCATATTGTTTATACATAATCATCCTACTGCGAGAGCATTTCTGGTTTAAAATGTATGTTATTAAAATATGCATAGTAGTTTTGTATCTTTTAGCTTGACATTTGTTTAAAATGTTAAATAGCTCCTTTCAGATACATTTTGTTACTAGTTTTGTGATTCCCTGGTGTTATGGTTTGTGTCTAGTTGTCCCCCCAAAGCCTCATGTAGTCTAGAGTTTGTGATTAACTCGTGATCCACTGGGATTATGTGTAATCCAAGGCTGGGATTATGGGTTTTAGTACTGCTGGGATTATGAGTGTGAATAATTCCTCTAGCCTAGGTCAGAGAGCCTGAATATAATATAACAGACAGAGAGGCAGACTTTTTTTTAGTAGTGATGGCTCTTTGTGGCATTGTTGTTGTTCCACCGCCATGAACTAATGCTCTCTGCCATGTGCCATTCTGCCTTCCTTCCTTCATTTTTGGGTGTTGGGTATTTGTCCCAGCAATGACAGAAGAGTAACTAAGACATTCTTTCAAATTCAGCTAACACTTAGGGTTCTTTGTAAGTTTTCTTAAATCTTCTCTTAGCCCAGCAGACTAGACATTTTTGTTTTAATCAGTTCACCAGATTAATTTTTTATAGACTTCTAGTCACAGTTCTTTCCCCTAGACAGGCTTACTCGTTGTGTGTTTTAGGGTCTTCCTATAGTTCTGAAAACCTGTCTTTGGTTGTAGAAAGTGAATTTACCATTTTATTACCATGGTTGAATTTTCCTTGGTTTGCTTTTTGTTTCTTAGCATTACTTTATCTGGCGTTCTCTCTAGCCTTTCTATAATAGTGTTTTAAAAAAGCTATCTGCAAAATTTTGTTCATGGACATTAGTCTATGTTTACAAGATTCTTTCCCAAGATGTCATTTGATTCCTTTGGAAATTTCATCTCTTTAGAAGGTTGTGGCTTCTAAAGAGTACTGTACTGGTTGTCCCTAATTCTACTGTAGCAACAATTGCTTTAGACTGGCTTAAGAGTCATATATACTCTTTACAGTTTATAATCATATTTCGGGAAGAAGTGAAGTTATGGGAGATGAGGGAAGCTATTTTCTTTATATTTTACCTTGAATAAATAATAAAATGTAGGATATAGTCAAAAGTTGTTGGGATTTACAGCCCCCAATACATAAAATTATATACCTTAAACATGCAAAATGTATTGGAAATTATGCAAATGAAATAATTTACAAATGTAGATAAAATTTGGGTTTTAAGGCAAGGAATGTAAATTCTAATCTTTTTCCACTTGGTAGCTTTCAAGTTCTGAGTCTTGGTTTTCTTATGAATGAAGCCAAATCCACATCACTGGATTGTGAGACTAACAGCACAGTTTATATGAAAGATGATGCCTAGAACAGAGTAAACACCTTGTCTATATGGGAGCCAATTTTTTTGTTTCCTCATTAAGATAGACCTCTTAGGCTAGTGGTGGTGAATCTATGGTATGCATGCTGTAGCAGGCTGTATTATTGAAAGCTTTAAAAGGTTTGCCAAGACTGTCCTAGACCATTAAAGTGCTGACAATCTAACATACCGACATCATTCATACCACAAAAAATATTTATTATCTTATAGTGTCAGGCACTGCAATAGAGGTTTTATTATTATTATTATTGTTTGTTTGTTTTTCTTTTGCAGTACCAGGAATTGAACTCAGGATCTTGCACTTGCCAGGAAGACACTTATGCCACTGAGCTATTTCCCCGGCCCATTAGGCACTGCAGTATAAAACTGTTTATGTCTTGATTTTTTGTGTTTGAGGCAGTTTTGGTATGGCATTTCACCATACTTGGGAAGTGCTATGGGAGAGATAAACAATGACCTGAGAATACTAGGAAAGGAGAATTATGACCAGGTCAGTAGAGGTCTGAATAGATGTTAAGGATCACTTTCAGAATAGATGTTAGTGATGATTGTGTTCAATTTTTTTTTTTCAGAACTGGGGATTGAACTCAGGCCCTTGCAGTTGCCAGGGAATCACTTCTTCCATTGAGCCATCTTCCTGGCCTATGTTCAGTTTTTAAGGATTGGTAAGATTCAGCAGGTGTATAAGTGGAGGAAAGGTGAAGGAGATGTTAAAATTTGTATCTAAGGGGCCAGGGAGATGGCTCAGTGGAATAAGTGCTTCCCTGGGAAGCTCAAGGGCCTGAGTTCAATCTTTGGATCTGCAAAAGAAAAAGTTTATATCTAGATGTTCCACCAAAGCACATGCTCTCCTTTGTGGGGTGTTTGAAAGGTGGTTGGATCATAGGGGTGCTCTGTTCCTTAGTGGACTGATGAGTTTATAGCTAAAAATATTGAGTCTGAAAAAAATACATTGAGTCTGGTAGGCTGAGTTGGGTGTCTGGGGTGTGTCCTGGGAGGGTTCATCTCCCTTCCCTTCTTCCTTTCGCTCTCTGAGAATGTGAAAGGATGCTATGAAGTGCTTGGTTGTATCTCTTTACTTGGCTCTTAATTTTTTTTTTTTTTTTTTGAGGAACCAGGGATTGAACTTAGGCCCTTGTGCTTGCCAGGCAAGTGCTTCTTCTTCTGAGCTATCTCCCTGGCCCTTTTACTTGGCTCTTTAGGGAACCTTTTTCTAGGACCTAAATTCCTTTTTTTTTTTTTTTTTTTTGATAGAATTCAGACCCTTGTGCCTGCCAGGGAAGCGCTTATTCTACTGAGCTCCCTAAATTCTTTATAGATTTACTATGGGAGGAAATGTCATGCTTTGAGTAAGTTGCTTAATTTGAAGTAGCATGGGTTTTTTAATTATTATTTTAAAGTTCTTTGACAATATTCTTTGTCATTTACCTGAATAATTTATTAGCTGATCCATTGGCATTCCTTTTTTCTTAAATGTATTTTTTTTGTCTTTTTGAGACAGGGTCTCACTATGCAGTTCAGGCTAGCCTTAAGCTCACTTTGTAGCTCAAGCTGGTCTCGAACTCACAACAATTCTCCTGCCTCAGCCTCCCGAGTGCTAGGATTACAGGCATGCGCCACCATGCCCGGCCTTTTTTTAAATGTATTTAGTACAGGGTCTACAGGATTTCACTGCACAGATCAGACTCGAACTTGTAGTGATCCTCCTGTTTTCAGCCTCCCAAGTGTTGGGATTAATAGGCATGCGCCACCAGGCACAGTCTTAGTCCAAGTTTGACACAGCATGCTAGGACCACTGGCATTCTTAGCATTAATTAATCTGACCATTTCTAGTACTAATTTGTTAAAAGAGGGCTGACAAAGCCTGTGTGCTCTGCCTCTAACTTTGTACTGAAATCTTGTTAGGAATTTCTAAAATCCAATTATGAATAATTTGCTTGCAAGTTTGGATTTTGATCCAGTCTGCTTTGGTAAGAAAAGCTTCTGGGATTGCCTGAAGAAGACACTCATCTTTTATTTAGCTTATATCTGTGATATCTGTTCTATATCTAAGCCTGTTTTTCTTTTGCCATTTTTGATCTTTTTTTTTTTTCTTTTTTTTTTAAGGGAAACTGGTAGTCTGCAAGTTTGTAAAGTTTTGGCGGGCTTAAGAATACAAGTACCAGCCGGGCGTGGTGGCGCATGCCTGTAATCCCAAGCACTCGGGAGGCTGAGGCAGGAGGATTGTTGTGAGTTCGAGACCAGCCTGAGCTACAAAGTGAGCTTGAGGCCAGCCTGAGCTGCATAGTGAGACCCTGTCTCAAAAAGACAAAAAAAAAAAAAAAAAAAAAAAAAAAAAAAAAAAAAAAAAAAAAAAAAAAAAAAAAAAAAAAAAAAAAAAAAAAAAAAAAAAAAAAAAAAAAAAAAAAAGAATACAAGTACCTAAAAATATTTCTCACAGAACTTTGGGTCCTTAGTAGGGTTAGTACTTTATGCATGTATTTCTTTGTCATCAAAGTTTAGAAAACAGAAGTGTGAGCACAACTTGGTGATGTACACCTGTAGTTCTGGCACTTGAGAGGTTGAGGTAGGATCGCTGTGTTTGAAGCCAGTAAGGTCAACATTCAAGGATGCCTGAACTAAACAGTGAGACCTTGTCTCAACCTCCCCCAAACAAAAGCAGAAACCAAGCAAACAAACAAACAACATGACCCCTCAACCCTAGGTCACCTTATGTTCCAGTGGGGGAAGACCTTAACTAAAGAGTTATCTTTAGTTATAAAGTTATAAACTTACCTGTTTATATTTGGAAAATACAGGTCTTTATGAATGTTTAATTGGTAATTCCTATTGCTCCTTTGAGGCATGACTGATTGTAGGGCTGAGGCAGAGAACACTGTAGATGAGCCTAGAATTTTCTGTTGTTAAAAAGAACTTCTTGCTCAATGATGGTAGTGTGCCAAAGAAACACAGGAATCAGCTGAAAGAGCTCACAGTGGTCAAAGCTGGAAAAATTTGATCAGCAAAATAAAATAATATTGGATGATAACCCAAACTATCGAATAAATATTCAAGAGTCTATACTTGTGGTATAAGTAAATTATTAGTTTCATGGAAGTTAGACAATCTCTCATGCAGAAGAGTTCTACTTATGTAATTTATGTAAATATTCCAACCTTAATAAGGTAGAGCCTGACTCCCTAATTCTTTCTTTTTTTGTTACTTTGTTGGACTTGTAACGGTCCTTCTGTCTCAGTCTCCCTAGCATTGGGATTACAGGCATGTGCAACCATGCCCAGTTTCTGGGCCAGCACAGCATTCAATACCAGGAGATTGAATTTGGGACTTTATGCTTGTCAGGCAGGTGCTTATGCTGCTGAGCTATATCCCCAGCACCCTTTAAATGTGAGCTAATACACAGTAACTTCCTCTCAAAGAATATAGTAAGGAAATATATTGAAAATAACTTGTGAGGGCCAGGGAGATGGCTCAGTAGAATAAGCACTGACCTGGCAAGCACAAGGGCCTGAGTTCAATCCCTGGTTTTGCCAAAACAAGAAAAAGAAAATAACTTGTGGCCAGGTGGGGTGGTACATTCCTGTAATCCCAACTGCCTAGGGGAGTGTAAGAGAGGAAGATTGCAAGTTGAAGGACAGCCTGGGTGGTTTATTGAAACTTTAATTCAAAGAGGAATATAGTTTAGTGGTAGGATACCCCAGTATTCAATCTTCAGGATTGAAAAACAAACAGCCAAATGCCACCCCCCAAAAAAAAGTTTAGGAGAGAAGTGTTAAAACACTGCTTTAGCTTGGTCGAAGGAAGGTTATTATCAACAGCCATAAGGGCCGACCAGATAGCTCAGCAGTACAGGGACCAGGGTTAAATCCCTGGCAGGCCATGCTGGGCCCATCCCAGGCGTGCTGAGACAGACATTGAGACTGGGCATGGTAGCACATACCTTTAATTCCAGCACTTGGGAGGCTGAAAACAGGAGGATCATTACAAGTCCAATCTATGCAATGAGACCCTGTAGACCCTGTACTAAATTCATTAAAAAAAAAAAAAAAATCAATAACCATAGGTCATGTTAATAGTATGTACCCTTAATAGGATGTTATAAGAACATAGCTTTACTTTTGTAGTCTTTCCCCCAGAAAAACTGTGAACCTAGTGAGATCATGATAAATCAAACAAATCTTAGTTGAGGAACATTTTACCAACACCTAACTTATATTCTTCAAAATTGTCAGATAGCCTGACTCGATGGTGCACAACTGTAATTCTAGCACTCCAGAGGCTGAGGCAGGAGGATCAGGAAAGTTCAAGGCCAGTGTGATCTACATAGTGAGTTCAAGGCCAGCCTTAATTACAAAGTGAGACCCTGTCTCAAAAAAACAGCCTCCTAAAAGAACCAAAACAATAATGAATAACAAGTTGGAGGAACAGTAATAGAGTATGGTATGAGACCATTATGAAGTAGATCTGTAGGAGACTAAATTGTAATGTGATACATTTGGTGGGGTCTTGGAACAGGTCAAGTATTAGATAAAAACTCAAAGAAAATCAGATGAAAACAAGCTTTAGTAACAATGTATCAGTATTGGTTCACTAATTGTGACAAATGTATTATACTGATGTAAGATGTTAGTAATAGGATAACTGGGTTTGGAGTATGTCTGGATTATCTTTGCAGATTTTTTGTAAATCTAAAAGTACTCTAAAAATAAAATTCAAGGGGCCGGGCAGATGGATCAGTAGAATAAATTCTTCTCTGGCAAGTGCAAGGGCCTCGGTTCATTTCCTGGTTCCACCAAAAATAAAATAAAATGAAATAAATAAATAAATAAATAAATAAATAAATAAATAAAATGTTTATTACATTTAGTAATTCCTTGTTAACCCAGGAAGTGTTTAATTAATTAATTAATTATTATTTTTTTTTCAGTGCTGGGTATTGAACTTGGGACCCTGCACTTGCCAAGCAAGCGCTTATTCTACTGAGCTATCTCCCCAGTCCCTGTTCAATTTAAATAACAGGCTTTTTTTTTTTTAATGTATTTGGGACAGGGTCTCACTATGCAACTCAGACTTGCAGTGGTCCTCCTATTTTCAGCCTCCCCAGAACTGGATTACAGACACGCACCACCACACTTGCCCAGTCTTGGTGGCTAACTTGGCATGCGTAGTGGCAGGGCTGGCATGGCACATGATGTAGAGGATTGAACCCTGGTCCCTGCACTTGCCAAAACAGGCTCTTAGTCAGGTGAGCTATCTTGTGGGGCCTTTGTTTTGTTTCATGTTCTAGTGGCCTGCATTTACAAGTGGAGCGTGCTTGGGAAACCGAGATATCTTGGAACTTTTCTTTATTAGTAGATTATCAGGAACAATCTATGAAAGACTATAGTTCTTGGAGTCTTCTAGAGGTATGCCAAACATTTGGAAGCTTATCCCTGTTTACATTGTTGTAGAAGGAAGCTAAATATAATGGGTTTCTTCTGTGTGTAAGAGAGAAGGCTCAATGAGATCGACACTTAAGAAAGGACTCCAGGCTGGGTATAATCTGTGCATTAAGGAGGCTCAGGCAGGAGAACCATTTTGAGTTGGAGGCTAGCTTGGGCTGCAAAGGAAGGTCAGTGCTGTCCTAAACTGCATGTCTGAAAAAGGCAACTACAACAGAAAAGGACTCCTAGAAGGTATTTGGGCTCACAGAGAAGGGTGCTTACAAATAGTTGAGGAAGTGGTCCTTGTTTGAACATAATAGGACAGGGGACTAGGGAAGTGAGTTTCATTTATTGTTTTCCTTTTAGTTTGCTCATCCTTATGCATTGTCAGTGATGTTCCTAGGATTTTCATTGATTTGGCAAATACCCGAGTGCATGAGTGATAGTATATAATACACTGGGAGATACACAAATGTCATAACTTTTTTCTAGAAATTTATAGCGTTTAGGCCAGAGGGAAAGACATCAAATGAATAAGAAATACAAGCAAAATAAGAAGGGGAATACAAAGCAAATTGAATTAAATGTCTTTGAGGTTCATGGAAAGGGAAAGATCAAAATCAGACTGAAATAGAGTCAGAAAAGGTGTCACAAGGAGTTGATGTTTGATGAGTGGATAAGATTGTGGCAGTCAGTGGTTCTAGCAAATGAGGGAGGAATGTTGTGGATAAGGATAAAGACAGAAGCATCGTGGACTAGTTTTGGGAGAATGAAGATGAGATTGTCTAGTCCCAGACTACTTAGAGAATGGAATCTTGACACTTTTTGAGTGAGGGACCTAGAGGAAAAAGGCTTTTTTTTTTCTTTTTTTTTTTGTCTTTTTGAGATAGGGTTTCATTATGCAGTTCAGGCTGGCCTTAAGCTCACTTTGTAGCTCAGGCTGGTCTCAAACTCACAACAATCCTCCTGCCTCAGAAGGCTTTTCTTTTTTTCTGGCTCATTTCCTAGGTGGATAGGTTGAGGTGAGCCAGAACTCTTACTTGTAGTTTTCCTTTTCTATAATTGATAAAATGTAACTCCCAGGCTTGTAGGGATCAAGCAGATGAGTGGAGGGTTTGGGCACAGTATTATAAATGTATACATTATATAATTTGACACTTTATAAACTACTTTAGGGAAATGAAAATACTCAGATATGTGATGTCGAATACAATATGGCTACTGGTTTAGCTTCAGGTGTTTAAGGAAAGACTTTTGCTTTCTGGATGACTGGAAATGTATACTTGATAGAAGTAGAGAAGTCATAAGGAAGAAGAGTTGGTTTTTATTCATTTAAGTAAATAATGGGGCCAGGGAGATGGCTCAATAGAATAAGCGCTTCCCTGGCAAGTGCAAGGGCCTGAGTTCAATCCCCAGTTCTGACAAAGAAAAAAAAAAAAAAAGAAAAAATAGAATTCCAAGTGCTAGTGAAAGTCAGAAGAAAAGAGTATGTGTATGAGTATATGTGGTAGGCAGTTGAAATGTGACTTAGAAGTTGGGAAAGAATGAGGTTAGACATACTAATTGAGAGTCACTTACCAACATTTACCAAAGTTTATTCAGTACATAAGCATTGCTCTGCAGGGAATGTGAGCCCTTACCATTCTCATTTTGAAGCTTAATTCCATGTCATGTATTTGGAGATAGAGCCTTTGGGAGGTATGTGATTAGATCCTAAGGGTAGAACACTCCTGAATAGGGTTAGCTCTCCTATAGGAACAAAACAAGAGAGATGATTTCTCTCTCTGCCATGCAAGGATGTAGGAAGAAGGTATCTGTCTGTGATCCAGAAAGAAAGTTCTCCCTGGACGTTGAATCTGCTGGCACCTGATCTGGACTTCTCAGCCTTCAGAACTGTGAGGAATGTTTGTTCTATAAGCCACCCATTCTGTTGAATTTGTTTTGACAGCAAGTGTTAAGACAAACTGCCAAATTATGAGAAGACTGATTTCTTTCTCTTTCTTAAGGTGTTTATAAGCTAGTGAATGAATTTTTATTAGAAGTTTGAGAGGAGGAATAACAGTAGCTGATAGTACTTCCTGTGTATTAGCTATGGTTCTAAATGTTTTATGCTTCATTTTTTTTTTATTAGCTTTTAAAACAACACTATGTAGTGGCTCTTCATAGCCTTATTGTACCCTTATTTTCAAATAAGATCTGTGAAGCAAAGTGAGACTAAGTAGTTTTCAGGGTCCTACCATTCATAAATGGTTAGCAGCACTTCAAATTCAGGCATTCTAACTTATAAATGTTTCACTCTTACATGACGCTTGTACCTTATACTAGCCAGGTGTGGTATACTGGCCAGCTATGGGGTCACACACCTGTAATTACAGTCCTTGGGAGGCTGAGGGAAGAGGATTAAAATAACAGACCTGTTTCAGAAAACAAACCCCCAGTACATACCACTGAAAATAACAATTAAGACAAAATTGGGCAGGTGGCACACACGTGTAATCCTAGCATTCTGGGAGGCTGAAGCAAGTTTGAGCCTAGCCTGGATAACTTAGGGAATTAGCAAGACCCTGTCACAAAAAATACAAAAATGAAAAGCAGCTGGAGCTGTAGATCAGTGTAAAGGACCTGAATTCAATCCCTAGTACCTGCATTTAAAAAAAAAAAAAAAGAAAGAAAAAGAAAAAGAAAGCAAACTGTGGATAAAACTCGGTGGTAGGCTTGCCTAGATGTTCAATCCCCAGTTCTACCAACAGAGAAAGAGAAACTTGGTGAGGAGGGCCTGGAAAGCGATATATTGATCGGCACAATGCTGAAGCTTCCTTGCAAGTACAATAAGGTCTTCTTCTCTTGATGTTCTGATGAAGAAAGTAAATTGTGTGGTTTATTTATTATATTCTGTCAGTCTCTTGGTCAGCCATAAACTATGAATGGGCCTGTTTGAATCAAGGTGTCCAGTAAAGGAGGTGGTGGTTCATTCTCCAGCAGTAGACAGCATAATGTTTGTTTTGCAAGCAACATATGAAGGCAATGGCAAACCTTTTAGAGCTTTCAGTGCTAACAAACAGTATGTATGGCACACGTGCCATAGTTTTACCTCTACTGGCATCGGAGGTTCTTAAGTTATTTATAGTGAATTTATGAATGGAAGATTTTTGTGTGTTTCAAGTCTCAAGTTATAGGAAGCAGTTCACAGAAATCCTGGTTTAAGATATGTAAACATATAAAAATATATAAATAAAGTTGGGTTCAGTGGTGCATGTCTACAATCCCAGCTGTTTGGAAGACTGAGGCAGGATTGCAAACTCAAGGCTAGCCTGGACAATTTAGCAAGACCTTGTGTCAAAAAGATTTAACAAATGGGTCTAGGAATCAATCCCCAGTATCTTTCTTCATACCATCTATGTGTGCATATGTGTGGCTGAGATGCTTTCAGATAGCTTCTCAAAATAATAGCTTCTAGGTGCTAGGCATCTAGACTACATACTAGGTAGGTTACTTGGCTTTAGTTGAGCATTTTGTATTTTCTTTTAATGCCTATTAAAAGAAGCATTAAAGTTATGTCTGATAAATAAGGCAGAAATTACAATTGTAGCTAGAATAGATAACATCTGCATTTATTATGTTAAAGTAGATCATTGTTTTTGTATTAAAAAAGTTGAACTTAATTTTCAAAAATTATTTTGAATAACATGTTTATTTTGTACTGGAAATCAAACTCAGGACCTTGTGCTTGGCAGACAGGCACTGTGCCACTAAGCTATATCCCTTGCCCTAAAAATTATTTTGGTACACACCTATAATTCCAGGACTCTGGGGAGGCTGAAACAGGATGATTCCAAATTCAAGCCCAACCTGAGCAACTTGGCAACCTAGAGAGGCCCTGTCTTAAATTAACAAAACAAACAAATTAAAAAGAACCCAGGATGTAACTCAGTGTGAAGGCTAAGGCTTCTATCCCTAGTAGGAACAGGGGAGTTATTTGATGTGTGTTGTCACTTTTAATTTAAATGAGAACCAATTTTACCTTTGCTGAAATGCATATATGCCAATGTTACTATTTTAGTAAGATTATTTACCTCACTGTGGGAGAACTATATCCTTTAGTACATACGTTATTTACTAATTCAGCTAACTACCTGCCAGGTACTAAGTTAGAGCCCCAGTCTATTTGACAATATACATGAAATAAATTGCCTAAAATTACTTGGTTAAATATAGCTGTAGTAAGACAATTAAATTGTGGCAACTGTGATTATAGAGTTAAACTGCAATGTCTTTTGAAAAAGAATTCTTAATCTTTGGGGGAAGGTGCTCCTGTAGACTAGGTTTCAATTAGCGTATTTATTTATTTATTGTCAGAACCGGGGATTGAACTCCCTTGCGCTTCCCAGGGAAGCACTTACTCCACTGAATCATCTCCCTGGCCCCCAAAACATACTATTTTATTTTATTTATTTATTTATTGATTGATTGATTGATTGATTGCAGAACCCAGGATTGAACTCAGACCCTTGTGCTTGCCAGGGAAGCACTTAATCCACTGAATCCTATCTCCGCGGCCCCTAAGCTGTTTTATGAATTGTGTCACCTATAATTGCTTTAACCTAAGTAGGTTCCTGTAACAAGGAAGATTTAGTGTGAAGTGTATGTTTAGTTTGGGTTTTGGAATTAGATACTTAACTTGAAATCTTACCTAGCACTTACAGTTTGTGCTTTAGTAACTGTATGCCAGAACCTCAGTTTCTTCTTTAAAATACAGATAGTTCCACTATTTACTTGACAGCATGCTTGTTGTATACTTGCACATAGTAAATGTTTGATATTATATAGCATCTTTACATTCCCTAGTAAAATTATGTTTTATTAAATGTACATTTTATTTTTATTTTTTAAAATGCATTTGGTTATTACAGGGTCTTACTATACAGCTTGGACTCATGGTGATCCTCCTGCTTTCAGCCTCCCCAGTGCTGGGATTGCAGGCAAGTGCCACTATGTTTGGACTCTGGCTGGCTCAGTCCTCCCTGGGGGCAGGTCTGGCACAGTGTGTGGTGCTAGGGATTGAACTGTGATCTTTGAGCTTGCCTAAGCAGGTGCCTTAGTCTGTGGAGCCATCTCACTGGCCCCTAAATGTACATTTTAAATGGAACTTTTACTTTAGTAGCCTAAGAAAATATTTCCTTGTCAATAAATATTTTCACGGCCGGGCGTGGTGGCACATGCCTGTAATCCCAGCACTTGGGAGGCTGAGGCAGGAGGATTGTTGTGAGTTCGAGACCAGCCTGAGCTACAAAGTGAGCTTAAGGCCAGCCTGAACTGCATAGTAAGACCCTATCTCAAAAAGACCAAAAAAAAAAAATATATATATATATATATATATATATATATATATATATATTTTTTTTTTTTTTTTTTTTTTTTTCCCCACGATTTTTGAAATTAAAAAAAATCTTTTACTTATTCAGGATAGGGTCTCACTATGTAGCTTGAACTCATAGTGATCCTTTTGTTTAAGCCTCCCCAGCATTTCAGTTACAGGTGTGCGCCACCATGCCTGGTTTGGTGGCCGGCATGGCACGCCCAGGGTTCTGGGGCCGGCATGGCATTGGTAGCTGGGATTGAACCCGGGTCCAGGCAGGTGCCAAGCTACCTCCCCAGCTGTTTACATAATTTTTGATGTTGGTAATATTGCAGTGTGCTGTTTGTCAGTAAGTTTAATTATTTTTCACAAAAGATTGCAGCTGATGTTTTTGCTCATTACAGTCATAAGAAATAACATCTAAGTGTTAACTTTTTTTTTTTTTTTTGTGGTATCGGGGATTGAACTCAGGACCTTATGCTTGCCAGGCAAGTGCTTATTCTACTGAGCTATCTCCCCATCCTAATAAATCCTAAATGTGAATTTTTGTACAGTGCTCCTATTTTAAGCAATAGTAAATAAGATACATATGGAATTATACTATGTACAAGTTTTCTGTAGAAATTAAATTTCAGCTCATTTTGGGAGTTGAAGTTACTTCTTAGAGCAGAAAGATCTAACCTGCTGTTTGTGCCAACAATCAGGAATGATACACATTAATAGCTATTTTTAAATTGCTGGGCCCTCTTCCTGAAGTTTGTATAGAAAAGTTACCCTGGACTTCAGTTTTAAGTTCAGAGAAATGCAGAGACATTTATTCTGTTCAGAAAGTCTATACAATTTTTGAGTTGCAGGAACAGTATTGTGTGTGTGTGTGTGTGTGTGTGTGTGTGTGTGTGTGGTGGGTAAAGGAAAGTCCCTCTTTCCTTCTGTAAAGCAATCTCATGCCACTTGGCATGTAATTGCAATGCAGCTCCAGTCTGGAGGAGGAAGGGAAATTTTTGTCAAGGACGTGCAGAGCAAGTGGGAGCTTTATTTACACAAAACATAGGCAGCCATTTGTTATGGTACAATGCAGTAAGAACATATTGCATACTATTGCTACTGCTGGAATTTACTGTTATTACATGCCATGTTTCACATAGATATGTGTTTTCCCACTAAAATAAATTGCTGACTTAACTAAAAATGGTATGACTTATTACCAGTAACACTTCTGCAAATGGTTGTTTTAAGTTGCTCTGTTGATTGAAATACATTAAAAGAGCTTGTGGCTTTTTTTGGTAAAATTTAAAATATTTAAGAATAAAACAACATATATAGCACAGTATTGAATTATACCTGACCTGTGAGCTCTAAGGGCAAAGCACCATGTCTGATTAATTGATTGTAGACAAGGTCTTTCTGTGGAGTCTAGGCTAGCCTGGAATTTGCAGACCTTGTCTGTCAGCATCCTGCATGCTGGGATTACAGTTCATACTTCATGACCAAGTATATCAGGATAGCTGGGGGAACAGAATATATGTATTGTAAAGGATTTACAAGTTAGATGTACAGTGGCTACCTGCAGGGTCAGATGTGGGAGAGTGCAGAAAGGCTACCTGCATTCTGGAGATCTGAAAGATCTCGTCATTGTGGCCTGGAGCTTGCTGCTGGGTTCTGGGTGAGGTAGTATCAGAAAGCCAAAGAGTTTATGGCCCTGAGGATCTGCACTGGAAGCCAGGTGACAGATCTCCAGAGGACTGGGCCTCTTCTGAAGAAGCAGAAGTGAGATTTCTTGTTCTTTCCCTTTTTATTCTATGCAGGTTACAACCCACTTGGTTGGTGTCACCCCAGCCAGGATGAGTCTTCTGTCTGAAGTAATTCAGTCATCCAGACACACCCAGTCTACTGAGTGTTTCTTTCAATTTGATACTGCAATTAACTATCACAGCCAGTTTTATTTATCATGAAATGAGGGCTCAGGAACTGTTGCATGAAAGAGCAAATGATGTGGGAGGTGGTTCTTTCACTTTAGATAATCTCTTATCCTGTCAGACCATTTATGTCCAGAAGAGTCATTTAGAATAGTTGAACAAATTAGTTTGGGGAGTATAAACTTCAGTGCTTTGAAGGATTGTAATATGATAAAAATGGAGTAGTAGTCTTACATGTTTGAGACACCCTGTCCAAGACATATTTTAAAGAGAAGTGACAAAATATAATTTCATAAGTCAAAATTTATGATTATGTGAAGATTAGTAATTTATTATATGAAAAGCCCCTTTTAAATGAAATCAGACTATTTTGGAGTCTGTTTTACTCATTCAACAAATACTAATTGAGAGCCTTCAAATGCCAGGTACAACATGTGGTTGGTACTGGGGATAGGAAGAGAAGAACTACATCCATAGATCCAAGCAACATTGTGAACTTTAGCAATAATAAAATGTAATAAGGGCTTTTGATAAGTATAGGTTTCTGTGAAAATACAAGTAGGGAGTGAAGAGAAACACTCTAAAATGCTGCCTTCCTTTTTTAAAAAAAAGATGAAGGGAAATTGATGTGCTTTGATATGCATAATGATCTTACTCATCATAAGGAATTCCTGTAATAATACATGTTGATTCACAGTCCTTATTTATCCTTCCACTTCCTTACACAAGAGAAACAATGCTGCATATAAACATTTGTGTCCAATTTATTTCACTTAAAGGTATGATCTCAAAGTGCATCCATTTATTTACCTAGAAGTCTTTCAGGTTCATCCTGCTTTATGGCAGAGTAGTGCTTCATTATATATAAAAACTGCATCTTTATCCACTCATCCATTCAAGAGCATTTAGGTTGTCTCCAAGATTTAGCTATTATAAATTACACTGCTATAGACACAGGTGTGCACATATATTTCTGTGGTATGATCCTTTCGACTCTTTCAAGATCCCAAGATGGGGAGCAGCTGGGTCAAATGGAATCTGTAGTTTTAGTTTTTTGAGGAATCTCTACCCTGGTTTCCTCAGTGGTTGTATCACTCTACACTCCCTATTGGTTGATTTTTTTTTCTTTTTCTTTCCGTCAATCAGATTTTATTGGTACTTTTTATTTTTTTGTCTGAGACAGGGTCTCTATGCAGTTCAGGCTGGCTTTGAGCCCAGGTTGGTCTTGAACTCGAAACGATCCCCCTGCCTCAGCCTCTTGAGTGCTGGGATTACTGGTGTGTGCCATCAGGCCCTGCTGCATTTTGTACTTCATCTGAGAAGTGTATGTGATTTCAGATGCCTATTTTTAGTTTGGATCTTTAAATTTGGGGGATTTTTTTTGTGTGTGTGCTTATATATTCTAAGTGTTACTCCTTTGTCTCACCAGCAGTTGATAGAGGGTCCCCCCCCCCATTCTGTGATTTGTTTCTTCACTCTATTGGCAGCTTTCTTCCCTTTTGAGACCTAAAAGATAGGTGGATGAAGAAACATGCGAAGAACATTTGAAGCTGGGATCAAAGTGAGAGTGAGGGTGGGAGAGAGCCTTTGAAAAAGTTTAGTATGTCTAGGTCTTAGACTTGGGGGTTGGGAGGAAAGTTGTGGTGATGAAAACTGATGTTGGAGTGGTAAGCACTGCTTGCAGGGCATTAAAAATAATACTTATTTGGGCCAGAAGACCTTTACTGATGGGAGAAATGTGGGTGTTGTCTGCATTCAGAATCTTAGCACCTGGGTGGCTGCAGTAGGAAGATCTGGAGTTTGAGGCCAGGCTGGGACATAGAGAGAACACATCTCAAAAAAATAAAACAAGCAAACAAAAATGAGTGGGGGAAAAAGAAATGGACCACACACATACACACACACACACACACACACACACACACACACACACACAGTTTAAAAAAACCCTGATGATATAATCCAAAGTCTTTGCACTGAGCTGTGTCTCCAGCTTTTTAAAAAATTTTGAGCCAGTATATTATTACTAAATCACTAAGATCCCAGATAAACCCCAATTTTCAGTCTTTTTGCCTCAACCTCCAAGAGTGCTGTGTTTACTGGCTTGCAGCAGAATAATGGATTACAAGTGTGTGGAGCCATGCTTTTTTTTTAAGATGTAAGGCTGGAACCAGGGGAGGGGTGTTGAAACAGGGGACCAGTTAGGAGGTTGCTAATTTATAGCACCCTGACCCCAGGTGGCGTGGGTAGTCAGAGAAGGGAACAGATCAAGTGTGCTCATAGGTGGAACTGGAAGTTGCCTGAAGATCAGAGGTGGACAGGGGTAGTGAAGTTTGCTATGAAGTTTCTGACTTGGGCAGCAGAGTGAAAAGCAGGACCTTTAATTGAAAGAAAGTAAACTGGAGAAAATAAGTTTTGGGGAAAATACGATGATTGTATTTTAGAAGTGTATTTAATTTTGTGGACATGGAATTCAACAGGAAACTAAGAGTTGGATTTTATAGACTTAAGTGTGAGAACTATAAAGATCTGAAAGAACATATAGAAGTACTTCTTAAAATTATTTTATTTTTTTCTTTTTCATTTTATGTATTTAGTACAGAGTCTCACTATGCAGCTCAGACTCACAGTGATCCTCCTTGTTTTCAGCCTCCCCAGTGCTAGGATTACAGATGGGCGTCATCATTCCCTGACTCTGTGGCTTGCTTAGTGTGCCCTGGGGGTGGGGCTGGCACAGCATGTGGGATCAGGGATCAAACCCTGGTCCCTGTGCTTGCCAAAGCAGGTGCTTAGTCTGCTGAGCTATCTCACTGGTCCTAAAATTTATGTTTTGCAAGAAAGAGTTTTGTCAGTATGTTAAACAGTAAACTCTCAGTGCAGATAGGAGTTTTCTTTTCAGAAAAGTACAGACTGACATATAATTCCAGAGTTTACAAAAATGTGCATCTGTAAAACTAAAGTTACAGAGTAAAAGAAGAGGGCAAAACCTTGAAGAGCCTCTACTTTTATGGATACTATATAAGAAGATCTGGTGACTAAAGCACCTGCTTCAGCAGATGCCAGGGCCGGGTTTGATTCTGAGTGCTGTGCAGGCCCTGCCTCTGGGGTGTGCTGAGACAGCGATTAAGACTGGGCATAGTGGCACACTCCTATAATCCCAGCACTTGAGAGGTTGAAAACAGAATCACTACGAGTCTGATCTGTGTAGTGAAGCTCTATAGACCCTGTACTAAATACATTTAAAATGATGATGATGATGATGATGATGATGATGATGATGATGATGATGATAAGTAAAATACATTTAGAAAAAAAGTTCTGGCAAAAAAGAGTTGGAATGAGTTTTATACCCTGTACGAATGTGCTGTTAAACTGGCCTGTTGGATGTATTTGATAATGATGTCACCAGGGCCAAGGCAAAGTAGTTAGGGGCTGTGGTTGATGGAGAAATTAGAAGGGGGCTAAGAAGTGGAGTTGGAAAGTATTGATTACAGTTCTTTAAGAAGTTCGATTATGTAAAAGGAGAGGTCCCTGGAGGGAAGTTTGCCATAGGACTTTAGTAGTTTTAAATGCTTACAAGATATCCAAAGGACAGAGGAGTATGTTTCAGTCCTCAAGGTGGGATGGGAGATTCAGAACACACAGTCTTAGTCTGGAGAGCAGATACTGTAAGTAGGAATTAAAAAAAAAAGAATGAGTATGGAAATAGTAGTTTATGGCAAGAAGAGGAATTCTTCTATTTTCTATGTCTCTCAAATTAGATGTGAGATCATTTCATATCATGAACAATAGAATAGATAGTGGTTTAAAAACATCACTTCATTAATACTCAAAATTATAATTTGAATTTGTGTGTGTGTTGTATGTATTGACTGTTCTGTTTTTTTAAGACAGGGTTTCACTGTGCAGTTCAGGCTGGCCTTGAATTCACTATGTAGCCCAGGCTGACCTCAGCCTTATAGTGATCCTTCTGCCTCAGCCTCCCAAGTGTTGTGATTACAGGCATGTGTGACCATGCCCAGCTATATTGATTTTGAATAGTCAGTTTATGTGAATGATAAAAGTTTGAGGAGGAGTTCTTCTAAATCCAGCTTATGATCTGTTATTTGTTGTTGTCCTGGTATTTGTTTTGAATTTTTTTGTGTTTTAAAAACAAAACTGTTTCTAAGACAAGGACTAAGTGAGCTCAGACTAATACAATGTAAGCATCTTTTGCTTAATTAATTCCTTTATGGTCTTCTGAAGAATTTTCTTATTTGAAATTTTAAAGTGATTCATTATATCTAGGTTTATTCGTAAGTTTATGTTAAATGAATTTTTAATATACTACTCTCAATAATTATAACTAATCAGGCCATGTTCACTATTAAAACTGAGAAATGGGGAGAAGTTAGACATGTTAATTTGTTATTTTACAAATTAATTATAAATATATACAGATTTTCTTTTCCTTCACTTTTCAAGATTGAGGTTTATGATTTTGTGTAAGTAGTAATGTTAAAAATGAAGTATTTATACTATAAAATGTATCCTTTTAAAATGGGCAATTTAGTGCTTTTTACTGTATTCATAGATCATGCATAATCTACTATAAGTAGTAATTTAGTGCAAAGAACTCAGATTTGACATATCTAACTTTTTAAAGGACAAAGTGATAGTGGTTCCTTTTAACATTGAGTTAATGATTTAAGAAAAGATAATTCATCTTTCCGTGGCATTTAAATAGAGAATTAAAAAAAAATGTCATCTATATCAGGAAAGCCCCATCTTATTTTTGATCTTTTTAAGTATGAAATTATTTCATCCCTAGACACCCTAAATTTACATATCCTCTCCTCAGAAGTATTTTTTTCTGCTCCTATCTGGTTTCTCTGAGATCATCATGATAAGTAGACAGGAATTGATTAGGTCTCAGAGTGTCAGTTTTGTACAGATTCTTGCTGTCAGCCGTTACTGGTAGTCATTGCCACCATTAATATTCAGAGCCATGTTTTGTTTGCTGGTTGGTCCTTAGTCAGAGTTCATGATCATCATCATATCTTACTGTGTAGGTAGGACTTAATTATCCATGTTGTTTTCGGTGGTTTAAAATGAAACAATGACATCTTACCATTTTATTTTAATTTTTCCCATTTATTTTTGTTTTACAGTACTCTGTGCAAAAAACTTGGTGAAAAAGGATTTTTTCCGTAAGTAAATTAACTTTATAAATCTTGTGTATTCTGTGTAGAATTTTTTTTTTTTTACAACATTCAGAAATGTCAGGTTTAGGGATTTCTAAATTCAGAAATATACTCTTATTATGGTTCAAGTTCTTTTGACATTACCTTTTTCTGGGGGATTTGATTTTTTTTTTAGCATTAACCTTGTTTCCTTTGTGTATCCTTCATACGTATTTACGTAAATATGTTAGTATGCAGATGTGTAAGTGCAGATGCATGTAATGCATATAGAAGTTGTGTGTACTGTTAGATTTCTAGAAAAGGTTTAGGAACTATTTTGCAAATACCATTTTAAGAACATTTTAAAGAAAATTCTACCTTTGTAATCAAGATTCATTGAAAGGTAGAAAAGTCACTAGGCTCCTTGGAATTTGTGTACTTACAGGAAAGAAATTCATGTTTGACTGCAGGTGACACTTGTGTCTCTAATTCCAGAGCAGATGCTTGGTAACACCATCTACAGTCTTGAACAGTTGGCTGTGAAATATTTTGTGGCTTTATTTAGGTTTAAATTTTGAAAGAGTTTGGAACTACCATGCATGTTGCAAATCTTAACCTTTTAATACTTTAAAACAACTTTAAATTATTAAAAATTACATAATGTTTATTAACTTTTTAGCCAACAAAATTTTATATGTAAAATATTTACACTCAAAGATTTTTAAATATTTTATTTTATTTATATGATACAGGATCTCACTATGCAGTTCAGACTCATAGTGATCCTCCTGTCTCAGCCTCCCTAGTGCTGGGATGACAGGTGTACACCACCATACCTGGTTCTGGGACATACCTGGTTCTAGGACAGCATATCATGTGGTACTGGGGACCGAACCCCAGGACCTTGCACTTGCCAGGCAGGCACTTACTCCGCTGGGCTATCTCCCTAGCCTAGAGATTGTTTTTAGAGATTATTTTAAAATTCAAGTTCTACCATGTAGCAAAAAAAAAAAAGTGCTGCTTTCTGGTTTAGTTTTATATTAATTTTTAAGGATTTGATTTAAAAAATAATGAGCTCTTATTAAAATCATACTTAATTCATCCCTTTTGAAGTTTAATTACTTCCTATCTTCCCAGAATAGGAACTGAAAGTTTAAAAATAACAATCTTATAAAATTATAAATTGTTAGGTTATTTTTGTGCTTTTGTGGGAAAGTTGTTAAATAGGATAATTTGAAACATGGGAAGAAAATTACAAGCATTCTTCAGTGTATATACTGTGTGCCTCACACCACATGTTACAGTAGGAGAGAACCCAGTGGCCAAATAGTGAGTTGTCCATTGCTCCCTGCTGCCACCAGTTTGTCAGCTTTCATGTGCTGCTCAAGTCCCATCTCTAGTAACATAGGTGTACTTTTTCCACACCTTTTCCCTGTATTTTAGGGAAGGATCTACAGGGTGCTCAGGGTCTCACTACTAGATTGGTCTCTAGTGGTCCACCTCTGTACAGCCTCCCTAGAGCTGGGATTACAAGTGCACACCACCACACCCAGTCTCTCTCTCTCTCTCTCTCTCTCTCTCTCTCTTCTGTCTCTGTCTCTCTGTCTCTGTATCTCTGTATCTCTTGTCTCTGTCTCTGTCTCTCTGTCTATGTCTCTGTCTATGTCCCTGTCTCTGTCTGTCTCTGTCTCTCTGTCTCTCTGTCTCTGTCTGTGTCTCTGTCTCTGTCTGTCTCTGTGTCTCTGCTTCTGTGTCTCTCTCTCTCTCTCTCTCTCTGTGTCTCTGTCTCTCTGTCTCTCTCTCTCTCTCTGTGTCTCTGTCTCTGTCTCTGTGTCTCTGTCTCTCTCTTGCGTGCACACGCGTCAGGGAAACATTTATTCTACTGAGCCATCTCCAGGCCCCTCACACCCTCAGTTGCCATCTCAGTGTGCCCTGGGCACCTGCGTCTGCTTCCTGGCACTTTAATCCACTGAGCTATTTGGCTGGCCCTTGGAAACACTTTTTTTTAGGGCGGAACTGGGGATTGAACTCAGGCTCTTGTGCTTGCCATGGAAAAACATTTTGACAGTACAATAATACCAAATATTGGCAAGGTTCTGAACGAAAAGGAATTCATATACCCAGTCTCAATTGCTGTCTCAGTGCACACTGGGGGGCCAGGGCATGCAGGGCAGGCCCAGGTATTGAACCCCTGACCACTACGCCTGCTTGCAGGCACTTTTTCATCTGTGGTTGAGTTTATGGAACTGTAAGGTGGATAAGATTAGATAGGCTGGTGACAAGAAAAGGGAGTGTCAGGAACAGTCTTAACACCTGCTTTGGTATCTCCCAAGACATCTGCTCTGGGTTTTTTGTTTGTTGTTTTTTTGGGAGCAGACTCAACCCACCCTGAGGACAGGGCAACTTGGCATGTGGAGCTGGGGATTGAGCTGATTGAACTGTGGTCCCCTGTGCCTGCCTAGGCTTGCCTAAGCAGGCACTTTAGATGGCCGAGCTATCTTGCTGGCCCTGTCTGCTGGCCCCGTCTGCTGTGGTTTCTGAAGATGAGGTCGTCAGCTTTGTCTCTCAGCCTTCTTTAGCCAATTCTCTTCCTTTCTCTAGAGTCTGAAGACACAGCTTCTCCAATATAATATCCCAATAGTCTTGTCTGAGTTTTCCTAGGAAATCTAGAGGAATCTTTCATCACTTATTTGTAAACCTGTCTTTTTCTGTCCTTAAACTGTAGGGAAAAGAAGGAAATCTTGCCTTTTCATTAGTGTAGACAATAAAAATGGAGGAACAAAATGTTTAGGAGTATGAGTTTGAGTTAGGTTTTTTTTTTTTTTTTTTTTTTTTGCAGAACTGGGGATTGAACTCAGGCCCTTGATCTTGCCAGGCAAGTGCTTATTCCACTGAGCCATCTCCCTGGCAATGAGTTTGAGTTAGGGATAAGAAGATTAAGAAAAATTGTGATTATCTGTAAAACTTAGAATGACAGATACCTGCTGGCCTGAAAGGGAAATAGCAAAGCTGTTCCTCAGAAGGGCGTAGTCAGTCAGGGATGGAAGTATGTGGCAGATTCACTCCAGCCCCTGTTGCAAATTCCTGTTGCAGATTCATGTTTGTCCTTCCAGATGTTTTGGACATCATTATAAATTGAGATTCACCATTTTAATTTCAGAGAAATATAGTTTTTCAGCTTTAAGTTTGAGTATGTGTTTATTGATCAGAGTAGTAGTTAATCGTAAGACATTGTCAGTTTTTTGTTTGTGATTTAGTTTAAATTACATTCAATGAGAAAATACATTTTAATGTGAAACACTTCTCTATAGGAGAATGAAATAGATATATATTCATTACAGCGAAAAATTCTGCTATATGCTGTCTTTTGCAGGGTAATTTATATGTGAGATGATGACTTCCAGGATATTGTCCTTGCTGAGGAAGTTTTGTGGACTTATATTTTGAAGCTAGTTTCAAACCTGCTAGCTTTAAAAAACAAGTTATTCCTCTTTTTCCCCCAAATTTCATCAGGGAAATGGTCAATTAATTATGAAGCAGTTGGTTAGAAATTTTATAGTGAGCATCCAATGTGTAAATTCTCCTACTGATTTTTATTACATTCTATATATTTATTTATTATCTGTGTTTTCTGTAAAGGGAAAATGTAAAAAATATTTCCATTAGTATTGGATTTTTTTCTCTCTTTAATACAACATTAAAAAGATAAGATCAGGCTGGGGAGATAGCTCAGTGGCATAAGCACCTGCCTGGCGAGCACAAGGTCCTGAGTTTGATCCCCAGTGCCAAAAATAGAAAAATAAAGAAAAAGGAAAGATTTATGGCTATATGTGGTATTGTTTGTCTATAATCCTAGCACTCTGGCATCTGAGGCTGTAGGATCACAACTTTGAATTTACTATGCAAGTAATGACTAATTGAGAATCTGTGGACTTTCTCCCCTCCCCTCCTCTCTCCTTCCTCCCTGTGTCTGTCTGTCTGTCTGTCTGTCTGTCTGTCTGGTACCAAGAGTTGCACTCAGGACCTTTACACTTGCCTCACAGGTGCCGTAGTACTGAGCTTCTATCCCTGACCTACAGCGAGACTGTCTCAAAATGAATTAGGAAAGGGCTCAGTGTGAAGGTCTTGTGTTCAACACCCAATCCTCCCTCCTACCCCCACAGGAAGATTTATTTTTAAGACAGTATATTAAAGTATTTATAGGGGTCAGGGAGATGGCACAGTGGAATAAGCGCTTCCCTGACAAGTGCAAGGACACGAGTTCAAACCCCGGTTCCACTAAAAAAAAGAAAAAGAAAAAAAAGTATTTATAGAGCCTAGATCAGGCCCTCCAAATTATTATGTCAGTTGAATTTTTTTCACCATCCAACCTGAAATAAAGCTTTTTTTTCTTTGAAAAGTAGCTCAGTTTTAAGTTAAAATTTTTATTTCAGTATTACTTGCAGCTAAATACACTTGTATAATAAGGAGGTTTTTCAGCTAAGATATTTGATCTGCCTTGTGAGTGATAGGAACAATTGAGAACTTTAAAATACAGAAAACACTTTAGTCACTTTATATTTACCACCAGAGGTCTCATGAGCTTCAGAAAATTTGTAGTTTTATGGTCAGGGAGATAGCTCAATAGAATAAGCCCTTGTCTGGCAAGTGTAAGGACCTGAGTTCAATCCCCGGTTCTGCAAAAATAGAAAAGAAAATGTGTAGTTTTTCAGAGTAATTTGGATCTTAAATTCTTTAAATTCTTTTAGTGTAATTAGTTTTAAGTTGCAACTCAGGCTTTGTTGTTAATATATGGAGATTATATTTTGGTTTGATGTGTCACTTAACAGAAGAAAAATAGGAAATTGGGACTTAAACTTTCATAGTTAATAAACTTGGAGGTTTATATAAAAAGTTTCTCTTTTTTATTTTTTAAAGTTTATTATTTATTTATTGTTTTGTGATACTGGGATGGCATCTTGTGCTTTCCAAGCAGGCTGCTATCTCCCCGGACCACTAAAAAAGTTTCTCATGAGCTTTTAAGTTTTTTCTTTTGTGCAGTATTGAGGGGTTGGACCTCTAGGGCCTTTATACCAAGCCATGTCCACAGCCTTTTTTTTTTTGTAGACAGAACTAAGTTTCTCTGAGTGGCTCAAGCTGGTTAACCTCTTTTCTCAAGTCTCCCCGAGTACTAGGGTTACAACAGTGTCTGGGTAATCCTTAATTCTTATTAATTTTTATTAACTAGTTGAGTAATACCCAAAGGGGAAGCTAGACATGTGATTTTTATTTTTGATTAATACATACATTTATATGTTTATTTGTTTAGATAGTAAAGTCAAGAGAACAATGTAGAGTGGAGTCTTCTCAGGAGAAACTGCTTTACAGTATTGTTGAAGGAAGAGGTAAAAAAAAAACTAAAACTCTTCTATTAAGCACATTTACAGATTTGAAGGAGTTGTTGAAATAATATGAATAGCACTAAGATTTGAGAACAGTACAGTTAAGTATATTTGATACCCTAAAGTTATTCATTCTCTTTAAAATGTGTTGAAATTTGGTCTTGATTTAGTTGAAGAAAGACTCATGGAATTGAGGAATTGTATAGGCAATTTCTGGCTATTCTTGAATCTTCATCTAAATTGTCATTTTTGTTTCTTTAGTGTTTTTAGTCCCAGCTTCTCTTGACCTTATGTTTTGTCAGAAGGATCATTATTGTAGTGACATACATCTGTAATACTGGCTGAGGCAGGAGGATCACTGTGAGTTGAAGGCCAGCCTAGGGTACATAGTGAGTTCAGGACAACTGTGTAAAGAAGCCCAGTCTCATAAAAAACACAAGGGCCAGCCGATTAGCTCAGCAGATTAAAGTGCCTGGAAGTAGATGCATGGGTTGGGGGTTTGATCCTCCAGGCCTGCTGTGCTGGCTCCTCACTCGCACTCAGTCATGCTGAGACAGAGAATGAGACTGGGTGTGGTGTCCTGTGCCTGTAATCCCTGCTCTTGGGAGGCTGTAAAATAGGCAGATCAGTAGAGTCTGATCTAGTAATGAGATCTGAGCACCCTGTAGAGCCTTCCCTAAGATACAAAATAAAAGGACCATTATTGCTTTGGGCAGAAAAAAAACTATTGTGTCATCTTTGACATTGGTTTCTTATTAATTTTTATTAAATATTTCAGAGCAGCTTTGTTGTTGTTTCCTTTCTCTTTTTGTGTGATTTCCTTAGTTCTTTGTTTTCTCATCCTACTCTTGCATTATGTCTTTGTTACTTTCTCACTGCTGAGACAAAACACCTGACACCCAAAGATTTTTTCTTTTTCTTTCTTTTTGGGACTTTTCACTTGCCCGGCAGGTGCTTATGCCACTGAGCTATCCTCCAACCCCTGACATGCAAAGTTAAAGGAGGAAAAGTCTCTTTCACTCACAGTGTGTGGAGGGTCCAGTCCATAGCTGGCTGGCTCCAAGGCAGGATAGCATGGCAGAGGGGAATTACAGTTGAGAAACAGCTCACTGCAGGCAGAAGGCAGCAAGCGACAAGTTAGCACAATAACCCTCTTTTCTATTCATTGTATTTTATCAAGGTTACCTGCCCTTAGGGTGGGTAGCACTCACCCAGGGTGGGGCATCCTTAATCCTATCCAGAGCTATGCCAAACCAGTCAGTGGAGTGATTAGTAACCTCACACCCCTGATCCCATTGTCCCACACTCAGGGTCTAGCCACCTCTGTAAAAGCCCGCCTGTGACTGCATGAGGCTCTGGATGTATGTCCAGACTAAGGTCTAATAGTTAGGGATTTAAGTGCTCTTGTCTTCTCCTAGTATACCTAAATACCACTAATGGAAAGACATGGGTGGAAGTGAAGCTCAAGAACAAGTAATGGCTCCCTGAGACATAATCATTCCAGACCTATTTTCTGGACTTTTAAGCCTCTCTCACTGGGTCATTCCTATTTCTCTAGCAGTATTTATTTATTTATTTTTTTGGCAGAACTTGGGATTGAACTCAGGCCCTTGCACTTGCCAGGGAAGTGCTTTTATTCCACTGAGCCATCTCCCCAGCCCCTCTAGCAGCATTTAACTTTATACTGTATCACAGACAGTTTGGTTAGTTTCTTCATTGCCCTTCAGATGTCATCCTAGGCTCCTGGGTTCTCTTCTTATTGCTAGGAAAGTCTTCCTTTACCTGTTTGTCCTTTTTTTTTTTTAAGCCCCAGGTGAGTCCCATCATACTTTTTTCCTTAAAGTTCAGAATATTACTGTGGTTTTCTTAGCTTGTACATGTGCTGCTGAATTACAGTGTGATAGTGGGAGGCCTACAACATACTTGTTGAGGTCATGAAATCCTCAGCCAGCATGTGCTTGAGATTAAAATCTAAACTTTAGGTGACCTTAGGCTAATTAACCCTTTCGTATATCAGTTTCCTTATCAGTAAAATAAGGCTAATGCCTGTTTTAATGCCGCCTATAGGGTTACTATGAGGATTAAGGATATGAAACTGTAATAGTACTTATCAAAGTATTTTTTGTTTGTTATTTTAGTCAGTACAGCACAGCATTGTTTATTCTCAGTGCCCAATCCCCATATAATCACCACTAACTGTCCTGGACCCTTGTCAAAATACCCAGCACCAAAAGCTTAGAGGAAGGGATTATCTGGCTCATAGCTCCAGTCACTTGTCAGCTGATTCCAGGCAGAACCAATGTGGCAGAAAGATGTGGCAGAGGAAAACTGCTCCTGTCCTGGTGACCAAGGAGGAGCACAGAGGAGGAGGAGCCGAGGAAGAGACAGTCTTTCAGGTCACCTCCCAGAGACTGCCAGGCCCCCTTCCTCGCGGCAGATAGCCTGAATGCAGCAGTGGACCATCCCCTTGTGAGCATAGTGCTTTTCCAAACATACAAGCTCCTGGAGGACAGTCCACATCTAAGCCATAAGGAGTTGTAGCTCTTCTGTGGCAGAGTATTGTATTTTTGGTTCAGTCTCTCATCATTCATGCAGGTTACTCAGAAAAACTGGACTCATTTGAGTTCTCTATAGCCTATGGTTTTATTGTTGTTATTATTTTTAATTTTAGTAGTATACTTTTATAGTCCATAATGGTTACATTCATCATGGGGAGGTGGTACCTGTGCATAACACATAGATCATATGTCTATGTGGAAACCTACTTTAATAAGCTCTTTAGAAAGTTGAATGTGGTGGTGTCTGTAATTCCAGCGTTTGAGAGGCTGAGGCAGGACAATTGCCAAGAATTTGAGGTCAACCTGGGTTACATAAGGAATTTAAGGCCAACCTGATCAACATAGTGAGACCTTATCTCTGGGGGAGAAAACAATACCCCCTCCTCCAAGCAAACAGACCTCTTTCAGTGAGGTACTAAGGGAGCCATTTGGGAAGAGAGAACACCATGAATGCTGTGTTTATCTTTCTGAGGTCATAGGTATGGTAATGATTCTTAAAAACTTCTATTTGCTGGGCGTGATGGTGCATGCCTATAATCTCAGCACTTGGGAGGCTGAGGCAAGAGGATTGTTGTGAATTTGAGACAGCCTGGACTACAGAGTGAGCTCAAGGCCAGCCAGAGCTGCACAAGGAGACCCTGTCTCAAAAACATAAGGAAAGAGAAAAAGAAAAACCTGTATCTATGAAGTTACCTTTAAATTGAAACTGTTTTGAGGTAGAAAAAATAGCAACAATACTTTCCTGGTGTTTAATGTGGAAGTAATTTTTTTGAGACAAGAGTCTTGCTGTGTAGTTTAGGCTGGCAGATTGGCCGTGAACTCACAGTGGTCCTTCCGTGTCAGCCTTCCAAGTGCTGGGTTTACATGTGTGCATGTGGAAGTAACTGACATTTGATTTAAAACAGACCACTTTTTGTTTATACTTAAAAGCTTAGCTTTTAAGTATAAATAAAGTTATAAATAAAAAGTAAAGAATAATTTTGTAGCAAGTAGTAATCTTTATGTAATTAATCTATCTTGTATATCAAAATTCCTTAACAAAAAATACTCTCTTCTCTTTCACAGGACTTCCTGATCCATTTGCTAAGGTGGTGGTTGATGGGTCTGGACAGTGCCATTCTACAGATACTGTGAAGAATACACTTGATCCAAAGTGGAACCAGCATTATGACCTGTAGGTTTAAATTATTAATTTAATTAAACTTGTAGGTTTAATTGTTAAAACACAGAATTACTATTATTTGATGGAATCTCTAAAAAGAATCTGAGAGAATTACCTGAGTTTTATCTGTGATATAATTTGGTCTTCACAAAAGGGATCAAAACCCATGGAAAGGAGTTTTGGCATATTGATCCCTGGTTTTGGAAGACAGTTCTAACAACAAAATTAAACTGGCTCTCAGTATAGATCAGTCCTCCCTTTCCAGTGGCATAAAGGTTAATTCACTTTAGGTAAGTTACTAGCTTAAAACTTAAGGATCAGTGTTCCTTCTGTGTAGATGGTTTCTTTCTTTATATCTTAATCATAATAGTGTATGATATCTTTAATAAGTTTGGCTTCATTCAGGTATTGTGTTTCTAGATATTTTTTATCACCTTGATCATTTTTTTGTTTTTAACATTTTAACATTTTCTACCTGAGATGATGACTCAGCTTTTCACATTAGTACCCCAGCCTGTCCCAGCTCCAAAATACTCGTATGTCTTTTCTCCTAGCCCTTCATTATTGAATGAAATTGTTCAGTTAAAAAAAAAATTTAGTTAAATCATTATTCTATGTTGATATGATTATGATAATGATGAAAATATTTAGAGATAAATTGATTATGTAGCACACAGGAACTGCTTTTTCTTTTTTGACACCTGTTATTTCTCAAGTTAGCCCTGACATTTGTTTGGCTTTCTATGCATCTCATTAATTTCCAGCTCTCTTTAAGAGGCTGTATTTTCAGTTTTGTCAGGTATTCCAATGGCTTTTTCTTCTTGCAGACAGTCTGTTTTTTTCCTTTAGTTTGGCCTGATGGTTCTCTTCTGACCTGCTCTGTAGTCTTGCTGGAACTGCCTTTACCATTGGGTTAGGACTTTCTTTGTCTCTCAGTGACAATTACTATTACTTCTTCTGCTCCTGCTTTTTTTCTGTGGTTTGTCTTCCATTGTTATTCTGAGAAAGAGTAGAAAAATAGAAAACATTTTGAAATCTATAAATGTGTTTTGTATCCTTATTTAACAGTTTGCATAGAGATTTTAAGATGAAACATCACACAAAAAAAGATGAAATATCCCTTTCTTCCCAAGTTTTAAATGCATTGCTTTATTAGCTTCTAAATATACATAAGCATCAGTGGAAATGTAAGCTAGGAGTGTTGGCACATGCTTGTAATTCCTGTGTTCTGGGAGGCTTAGAGAGGCAGGAAGATCTAAAGTTTGGGCTAGAACAGCTTAGTAACTTACTGGGACTATGTCTCAAAATAAAAGATACAAAAGAGGCTAGAATGTAGTTAGCGTGGAGGCCCTGGGTTCAACTGCTAATGCTGGAAAAGAATCTGAGTCACAAGTTGGAGCATATCTTCAATTTTAAAATTTCCAGTTGCCATATTTTAAAAACATACAAAAGAAACAGCGGAAATTAAGCATTTAATTTAGTTTATCTAAAATGTTGTCATTTCAGCATATAACCTAAATAAAATACTGAATTATTTCATCATATACTAAGTCTTTGAAATCATGTTTATTTTATACTTAGAGCTTATCTCCATCTGGATGAGCCACGCTGGAAATGCTTGATAGTTTGGTGTGGCTAATAGCTACCATTCTGCACAGTGCAGTGTTGTTGATGGCAGTTGTGTTCTTTCATGATTGTTTTCCAGTGAGTTAGTTAGTTTCACTCTTGCTCTCTTGATCTCTCTTTCTCCCTCCCCTCCACTCTTCTCAACAGGAATTGAACTCAGGACCTTGTGCCTGCTAGTACTGCTGAGCTACACCCCTGGCCCAATGATTGTTTTCCAGATGGGATATTTTAGGATATTTTCTCTATTCTTCTCTTGCTAAATTTTGTTATTTTTCTTCTAAAAATTATAACCATGCTAGTAGTTATGAATTGGTATCTCACTGTGGCTTTGATATCTATTACTCTAATGATGTTGGACATTTTTCATGAGTTTATTAGGTTTTATGTTATACTTAGATTTTTTTTTTCTCTTTTTTTCCCTTTTTTTTTTTCCAAGGTGGTAGAGAAATGATCAGGGAAATACTGTGGATTACAGTTTATTTATTTAAGAAAGGGTCTCACCTTGTAGGTTAGGCCAGCATTGAATTTACTATGTAGCCCAGGCTGGCCTTGTATTCTTGGCAATCTTCCTGCTTATCAGCTTCCTAAGTGCTGGAATCATAGGCATTCAGCCCCTCATCTGGCTATATGTATTACATTTTTTTTTCTAGATGGTAATACTGTATTCTTACGTAGAGGTAGCCCATATGATGTCATATCCTGAAGCTTGTGTATAAATCATATTTGCTGATAAAATTGAAGTTTTTAATAAATTTAACTTTCAATTTTAAAAAAAAGTACCTTATTGTATTATATTGGGATATGTGTTGTTATATGATATTTCCTTAAAATGAAGGAGATACTTTTCTAGGTGTAAGAAGTGATATTACTGATTAATTCCTAACCCGAGAGTATTTGTACGGAATGTGTATGACCTGCACACTTAAGTACTACAGCACAGTTAATTTCTAGTAATCCATGAATTATGTCCAGAAGGTCTGTGATCAGCACGTGGTTAGTGCAGTTGATAACAGAATGTTCCCACCTTTTCATACCACTGCACACATAACACATAGTGGTGCACTGCAGGAAACAGGGGGGGCTGTTGAGCCAGGGGTGGGCTGCCCTGCCCTTGGGGGGGGGTCACTTTTCCAGTGTATATATAAACCAGGCATATTAGTGGGGAAATGGATTTAATGTAATGTATAGGCACTACTCATTTAGCGACTCTTTGGGTTTATGACTGAGGTATGCTGTTAGACTTATGACCCAGCACTCAATCTTATGACCCTTCTTTTTTTCCTGTATAGTTCTGTACATCTTGTTTATAGAGCCTCAAGATCTTTTTTTCTACATTGTATCTTGTTCCTGCATTATTGTGATTTTTGCTCATTGCACTGTGTATTATTGTAGTTTTCTGTCATGTCCTATGTGACAGTACTGCATGTAAGAGCAGATGAAAGCAAAGTCATCAAATGGGCATTTCCTTTGACTCTCTTTTTTTTGAACATTGTACATAATTTTGTATAATTCCTCATTTAGTGACCCATGAATTTAATGACAGCAGCAGAACCACAACTCAGTTGTTAAACGAGGAGTGTCTGTATTTTGTTTTTTTGATGTTTGAGTTGGAGCGCTTTGCCTGTTTACAACTTGATACTAGTTCTGGAATTATTAGTGTGTAGTAGTTACATTCCAAAGTGCATCTGGTAGGTGTAATTGAAAATTGGTGTATATGATACTTTAATTCAAATCTTTTCATTTGTGAGCAACAGAGACCAAATTCAAAATAGCTTACTTTAAGGAATTGATAAAGGAATGTATCAACTTACATAACTAAAAGCTCAAAGGTAGCCATTCTGCAGGTGCAGGTGGATTCAGGAACTCTCGTGCCCCTTCCCTGATCTTTGTTTGACAGTTTTAGTCTTCACGTAAGTGGCTTAGGCTTTACATGTACTAGGTGAATTTTTCTGATATTTCTCTTTTGTTGAATGATACTTTTAAGATCAAGGTTGCTGGACCAAAAATTTGACCTCTTAAAGTGATAGGAATAGAGTTAAGTTCCCCTGATACATTATGGTCCATGTGTTTACCCATTGTTACCGATGCCACGTTAACATCACAGGCATGTGTACAGACGAGTACAGTAACGCTTTCCCCTGCTCTGCTTGTCTGCAGGCAGTGAAGTGAAATCTGCAAGAGTCCTGCTCGCTCAAGGCCTGCATGCAGGAAAGAAGCAGGGGAAAAGCGTTACAAACAGCTTTTGTTCTACAGCATTAAAAAATGTAACAGGTAGGTCAGATTTTTGGTCTGTCAGCCTTGACAATGCCCTCTGCAAGTGAACTCAGTCTTCTCTGAAGTAGAAGTCATGTTGTAGTAATTTAAGTACTATGGTACTTAAATTGTGACCATAGTAAATGTTCTTTTAGGATTTTTGTTCTTGAAAAGAAGTAATGATTATAAACTCCCTTAGTGCTATTAGATACTAGCTACAAAAAAAGCTTTTTTTACTAACAAGAATTTTTGCCTAGCTTGAGATATTAAAAATCATTTTTAGGTATTTTTAAACTTATAAAAAATTAAGTTCAGTCGTGTGGATTGACTGGACTCAAAATATATTTTGCATATTCTAGCTACACTGAAAAATATTTGTGACTTTAGAATATATAAGAAGAAAAATTTTAGACTACTTTAAGTTATTCATGTAGCTCTTTTGGTTTGTAGGTATATTGGAAAATCAGACTCAGTTACAATCAGTGTATGGAATCACAAGAAGATCCATAAAAAGCAAGGTGCTGGATTTCTTGGTTGTGTTCGTCTTCTTTCCAATGCCATCAACCGCCTCAAAGACACTGGTTGTGAGTAGATGCTAGAGCTTTTGGATAAAAAAAAAAAAAAATAAGTAAAAACACATTCTCCTTTTATTATCATGTTATTTTAATTGTTCTCAAGATTTTTACTTATATTGTAGGGATCCAGAAATTTCCTGTATATGTCTGAAATAATTGGTAAAATTCCTGGTCTGTATTTATTTTGTGCAGTTTTGTTTTGAGATGGGGTCTTATGTTGTGCAGTCCAGGCTGGCTTTGCCCTCACTGTGTAGCCCAGCTGGCCTCAAAGGGTGATCCTCCAGCTTCAGCCTCCTGGTGCTGGGGTTATGGGCATGGGCTATTGCACCTGGCAATTTTGTACACTTTTAAAAGGTGTAACATTTTAAGTATGTGGGCTTAGAATTAATAATAAATACTGAGTGATTGATATCCAAAAGGTTGAGAAGGAAGGCGTCCAAGTAAACATGTCTTTTAAATTTGTTAGTAACAGCCTCTGATTCTGCTGCATCTGTGAGATGGCAGTATGTTTTTATTTAGGGGACTGGAATATTGGAGGTGTCAGTTAAAGCAGAATTATGAGTTATGAGAATGGTAAAACACGGGGGCCAGGGGATAACTCAGTGGAATAAGTGTTTGCCTGACAAGTACAAGGTCCTGAGTTTGATCCCTGGTATCAACACCACCACCAACAACAAAAGAATGGTAAAACACTACTGGGACAAAACTAGAAATTAATTGTGAGAGAGTTATTATATCAACTACTAAATATAGTTCAGTTTTTCATTGACCTGGACCTTTAGAAGATGAATTAAGATCAAGACATTCATAGTGGCTGGGAGATAGCTCAGTAGAATAAGTACTTGCCTGGCAAGCGCAGGGTCCTGATGAGTTCAGTCCCCAGTACTGCAAAAAAAAAAGAAAGTAAAGAAAAAGAAAAAAGACATTCATAGTGATTTCCACAATGGATTGGCAAACTGACTTAAGATCTATATAGTTCATGTAACTAAGTGGCAGAATCCTTTTGGGTGTCTTTCCACTGAAATGTCCATAGATGGAAATTTTTTTTGTAATCAGTTTGTATGCATAGTTGGGTTTTGGAATGATTCGATAAAAGTAGTAAAAATAATAACAACTAACATTTGTTAAACATTTATGTGGGAGACACCATGTTGAAAGTCTTATGTTACAGTATTATCAGATTCAATCCTTGAAAAATGCAAAGTATTTTCTGTGGTTATATGTGACAGAACTGAGGCTGAGGTATAAATTGCTTAACACCAATTGTAATTAGGGGACGGCAAGGCAAGATTTATTTGGCAATGGCCTAAAATCTTTAGTGAGACAGTAACTACCGTTTGGCAATATCACATACTGATGTGGCACATGCTGTTTGAAATCTGAATTTATCAGAACTTGAAACAGTTAAATGGTAATTTATATGAGGTTAGAGAATTTTAAACATTTGTGTTATAATTCTTTATAGATGTGATATGTACTAGATAATGAGAATTTACTTTTAGTAATAGATGTCAAAATTTCTGATACCAACTAATTTTTGAATTTTTTGGTTTTTTTGTTGGTTTCAAATAGATCAGCGGTTGGATCTGTGCAAGCTTGGGCCAAATGACAATGATACAGTTAGAGGACAGATAGTAGGTAAGTGTGGAATTTAAAAATCAGTGAATTTTGGCCTCATTCAGACTGACCTATAATTTAAGTACTTTTTAAATCAAAATATAATGACTACAGCTACATTGGCGTAAGTTAAATATGAGTCAATATTCTATAAACAGTGGATCTAGGATACAGGTTACTTTAATTGAAAAAAACCCATTATATATATATGGCTCCAAGTAAGAATTGATCTCCATCAGGAAGGAATCCTTTCAGAATGCTCAAATACAGTACAGCACCTAGATTGTGTAGATGATATTAAAGTTTTCCGAAGATAATCCTCAAGCTAGTTCTTGATTAAAAATATTCTATTGAACTATCTATTCAATTTTTTAATACCTCATAATTTAAAAATCTATGCTAACTGAAAAAAGAAGGAGCAGCGGTAGTACAAAACTTAACTGGAAAAAGGGAGAAAGTATTAGCTTACTTATACTGCGCTCAATGGAAAGGGACTAGTAGACTATTGAATTGACAGAACACAGGGCTTGGTGTAAAAATTTCTTGAGACTTTTCTTAAGAACTAATGGATTGGGTCAGAGATGTAGCTTAGTGACGCAGTGCCTGCCTAGCAAGTGCAAGGCCCAGAGTTCAATTCCTGGTACCAAAAAAGAAAATACTAAAAAAGAAACCCAAATAACTGATGGGTTGAGATTTGGCTATGATGTGTAGTGTGGTAGGACACAGGGGAAGACACCTTGAAGGCTTTAAGAATAAAAATTCAGGACTGGGAATATAGCTCAGTGGCACAAGCACTTGCTTGGCAAGCACAAGGTCCTAAGTTCAATTTCCAGTACAAAGAAGAATGAAAATTCATTCTTACCTTGTAATAGAACAGAATTTAGACTAAAATGATTTCATTACAAATATCTCAGAGTTTTAGTTCCCAAAGATACTTGAAGAACTACATATTTTATAAGACAAAGAGTTGGATTCGTGGTGTGGTAACTGGCAGAATAGCTACTTAATAAAGCCCTATTTTTGTCATCCCTCGAAAGCATCTGCAGGGAAGAATTACTGGTAATTCTTACCATTCTTGGAGTGAGAAGGGACATAAAATGTCCTAAAAATAAATCATGGCTTGCAGGCTCTTTACATGTAGTTGCTTCTGTTGTAGTTGATTTTGTGTGTTATATAATGCTTGCCAAATGATACCTAGGATTAACAAAATAGTTCTTTTAGGTATAAACTCTTATTTATAAAATTATAGACTATTAAAGCCGGGCGTGGTGGCGCAGGCCTGTAATCCCAGCACTTGGGAGGCTGAGGCAGGAGGATTGTTGTGAGTTCGAGACCAGCCTGAGCTGCAAAGTGAGTTTAAGGCCAGCCTGAACTGCATTGTGAGACCCTGTCTCAAAAAGACCAAAAAAAAAAATATATATATATAGACTATTAGACATTAGAAATGTATTTACTAGTGTATTACATAAAATACAAGTGTTTTACTTTTAGATATGTGCATGTATATTTAATTTAAAGCTTATGTGTGGATGTAGGACTCATAATAGGGTCATTACTAAGTGAGAGGAACAAAGCTAGTAAGAAAATAGAGTATTTCACTGATTCTGTTTCAGTAAACATTTCACTTTTTTGTATACAAAAACTGACTTTTCAAGTAAAACATGTTGTTTACATCCTCTGAATTTAACCTCAGCTCAAATTCTGCCATGTAGTTTTGTCATTCCAGGACAGAATGAGTTCAGTTCTTAGAGAATTGGGCCTTTGTAAATAACTATAAATAGATGTACAAAGTATCTTTTTGGAAATGGAAGAATACATTAAAATACTAAGAAATACCACTTTCTAATATTTCTGTATACGTACATATTTCTCTTATTTTAATTATAGTGAACATAAACTTTATTTTTCTTTCATTTATTGATAATGTGTTATGTAACTTAATCATTGAAATTTTATTTTTGTTGTTAAAACATTGAAAATTGTAAGCATAACTTTGCTTTTATCTTTTTAAAGAATTGTTACTTTAAAGATATATTTTCCAAACTGAGATGCATGATTCCTGGGATATAGGCTTTTCCCTTGTATTTAAAACTATTGAGTTCTTTTTGCTCTTGTGGAGTTTTTCTTAAATTGTTTGCCTTTATGAAGTCTAATTGTAGACAGAGAAACTAAAGCATTCTCACAGTATATCATCATAATCATCTTTATGTATACATTTGCTATGTAACTTAAAAATATTATACCATGCAAAGTTTTAATAGCCTGTTTTACTGTCATGTCTTTTTTTTCCTAATTATGTTTTTATAGCATTTTTAATGCTATGGTAGGATATGATAATTTCACCAATCTTTTCTTGTTGGATATTTAGTTAATGTTTACATTTTCTGAATAGTGTGGCTCCACTAAAGATTTCTACAGTTCATTTTACATACTAGAATTAGACCATTTAGGAACACATAAAAATTGCTTGGGTGTTTTATAGTACAGGAAACCCATGGAATTCTTTAATGCTGAACCTTTAATGCTGAACTATTCCAGACAAAGCTAGTAAGAAAATAGAGTTTCACTGTGATTCTATTTCAGTAAACATTTCACTTTTTTTCTACATAAAACCGACTTTTCAAGTAGTTTTCCTAAAACATGTTTACATTCACCAAGGTATGTTATATAGTATTCTCTTCTATAACTGAAACTTAATAACAGAGCAGCACTATGAGACCATTCTTTGAATGAGAGGTCCTCAGATGTCATACTTTGCAGCATACTTTTTAAGTGGTAATTTAGTATTTTTTTTTTTTTTTTTTTTTTTGTGGAATGCGGATTGAATTCAGGCCCTTGATCTTGCCAGGCAAGTGCTTATTCTACTGAGCCATCTCCCTGGCCCCTAGTAATTCTTTAAGAAGCTAGAGTAGTGGTATAGACTATAATCCCAGCACTCTGAATTTCAACTTTGAGCCCAGCAGCATTGGCAATTTAGTGAGACCTTGTATTTAACAGCAACAACAAAAATGCTGGGAATGTAACTCAGTTCAGTCCTTAGATTCAATCCTCAGTGCTGAGAGGAAAAAAAAAGTATACTCAATTTTGGCATTTAGCAGTATTTTTTTCAACTTTTGGAAGAGTTGCCAAAAATAAAATGAAGGAATATTAGAGCGGCCAGGAAGGACTTGAGGGAGACCACTTAACACGACTTCCTCATCACTCAGTTGGATTGTCAGCTGTAAGTATGTTAAGTTTTGTTCAATATTACAGGGCTAATCTGGTTTGCAGAGTCAACTCTATAGAGTTTGTATCTCCTGTCTCCAAGTTTATAATGGTAATTTACACTACTCTTAGATCTCAGAGAATTCAGAGATCACCCTATTTCCAGAATCCAGTAGTTTTTAAATTTATAATGAGATTACCCACAATTAAAATTTGTGCTCACTTCAGCAGCACATATACTAAAACTTGAATGACACAGAAAAGCTTAGCAGGGCTCTTGTGTAAGCCAACACGAAAATTTACAAACCTATATTTTTTTGAGTCATTTATAGAAAAATGGATGCACCCTGAGATCAAAGTGTTGAGTGAAATAAATCAGACACACAAGTTTAAAAACACAAATAAAGAGCAAAGTAAAACATATGTAATAAGAATAGGGAGATGGATCTCATGCAAATGGGAGGGATAAAGAGGTGAGGGAAGGAGAAGGAGAAGAAAAAAGAAGTTGAGACATGTACCAATGTCATGTACCAACTCTACATGAGGAATGTAGTTGTTATGGCCTGCAAACAGGTATCAATAAAAATAAAAACTAAAAGGAAAAATAAATTTTTCCAACTTGTCTGTACATTAATATACATCCTTAATGTAGTAATCTCACTTTTCTTTTTAATGTATTTGGAATAGGGTCTCACTATGCAGCTTGAACTTGTAGTGATCCTCCTGTTTTCAGTTTCTCCAGCACTAGGATTACACATGTGTGCCACCATGCCTGGTCTCAGGGATCGAACCCTAGCCCCTGCACTTGCCTAAGCAGGTGCTTAGTCTGCTGAGCTATCTTGCCAGCCCTTAATCTCACTTCTTGAGTACAGTGGCAACCTTGCATTGCCCTCTTATGAGGGTGAAAAAAAAAAAGCAGACTTTGTTCTGTGAACATGAAATTAGAGAAAACCTAAGATTCTGGTATCACTCCTAAAGGGGGAAAAAAAAATCTATTGGGGGAAAATAATAGATTTTATTAGAAACCAAAGATTCATTCTAAACTATTAAAATAAACCAGGTTGGGGCCAGGGAGGTGGCTCAGTAGAATAAGTGCTTCCCTGGCAAGTGCAAAGGCCTGAGTTTAATCCCTGGTTCCACCAAAAAAAAATATAAAAAAATAAACCAGGTATGTTCTAAAAATAAATGTTTTAGGTCATAATAGTTCTTTTTCAGTTCTGTGAATTTTAGTAATGTTTCTGTTGTTTAATAGTAAGTCTTCAGTCCAGAGACCGAATAGGCACAGGAGGACAAGTTGTGGACTGCAGTCGTTTGTTTGATAACGATTTACCAGACGGGTAAGCTAGCATCACTAAAGTTATTAGAGAAATACATATACAATAGTCTTTAAATAGTAAAAAATGAATTGTTATTTATTATATTATATATACATTAGAAATTTGCTATGATCAATTGTAGAATGTAGGTTTTCTTTCTACTTATAGTTAGAAAAATTGATTATTATACATTTATAAAATGAGCCATGAATTATGTGTGTTAAGCTTGATTTTTTTTTTCAGAGCCAGGGATTGAACTCAGGCCCTTGTGCTTGCCAGGGAAGCATTATTCTACTGAGCCATCTCCCTGGCCCCTAAACTTGAATTTTTAAGAGCTTGGACCACAAAAAAAAAAAGCTTGGCAAGGAAGCAAATGAAATTTCTTGCCAAATGTAGTTGTTTTCTGAATACTATTTGAAACAAAAACTTTTTTGCTTGGTTAAATTACTCAAAATAGGGGCATACAAACACTGAATGTAAATGTTCTATTTAGAGGGATGGGAAAGAGAATTTGGGTAATAGTATTTTTAATATTTATTGAACACACGTGTCAGATACTACTGTAAGTACTTTTTATACATTGTATCATTTTAATTTTCGTGGCATCTTAGAAGGTAGTATAAGCATGCAACTCTGGAATTTGGCCTCCTGAATACCAACCCTTACTCTTCTGTTAACTGGCTTTGTGACATTCATTTATTTAACTTTTGAAGCTTTAGCTTACATTTTGAAAGGAATGATAGGAATCTATTGTTGAGAAGATTTAATTAAATCATTTACGTAAAAGCACTTCAGTGTCTTTCACATGGTATTTAATAATTGCTATTGTTTTTGTTACTACTGTAGTTGCTGTCACTCATTTTACAGATTAAAAACACTGGGTCTGAGTAAAGTAAGTTTACTGAGTGGACATTGTAAGTGGCATAGCTTGAACATAAACCTGATGATTCCGAAGCTTTTTTATCACTAGTCTCTATCTTTGATATTTATTCTGACTTTTATTTTACTTTTGCCTCAGTCTCCTAATTAGGTACAAACATGAGCTACCACACCAGCTTGATAGCTGTAATTGTAATTAGGAATATTACACCTTTGTAGATTTTTTTCTTTTTTTCATAACAGGAATAATGGAACTCACAACTTGTGTTTGCCAGGCTGACGCTGTGCAACTGAACTATATCCCCATTCTCCTTACTTGATTTTTAAAAATCTTGTATTTGTTTGTTTGGTGCAGAGTCTTGCTATGCAGCTCAGACTTGTAGTGATCCTCCTGTCTTAGTCTCCCTGGTGCTGAGATTGCAGGTGTGCTTCACCACACCCTGTTTTAAGGTAGCCAGCACAGCAGTGCAACATGTGTTACAAGACATGGAACCTGGGTCCTTGTGCTTGCCAGGCAGGCCCTTCAACTGCTAAAAGTAATTTTAGTTCAATGAGATATCATTTACATATAGTAAATGGGTCCATTTAAAGTATATAATTCTTTGGTTTTGATTCAAATTATTTTTTATATAAAATTTTATATCCAAGATAGAATATTTGTTCATTTTGGCTTAGCTCTTAAAAATTGTTAAGAATTATTGTGTTTATAGATTGCTTTTATTTTTTGAGGTCTGTCAACTCTTATGTAATATGCTTTTCTTTTGGGGGGAGTGCCAGGGGATCAAACTAGGGACTTTGCACTTTCCAGGCAGGCTCTTATCCCACTGGGCCATCTCCCTGGCCCCCTTATCAACTGTTATGGATATAAAGTAGATTATGGTAGTTTTGAAGGAGAGTTAGAATGAAATAATTATATTGAGAGAGAAAAAAAATATTGAGAGAGTATAGCAATATAAGGATTGTTCTGTATTTATCCATCATCTTTATTATAATTATAACCACATCTCTTTTTTTGTGTTTTCCCAAAATCTGCCAGTGTGTTAGTGGAAATATCAGTATCACCATATATCTGGTTATTTGCCTATTTCAGTATATAAATTATAATAAAGAATTTAAGAAAAACTGGCATTCTTGATTTTTTTTTTTTTTTTTTTTTTTTTTTTTTTTTTTTTTTTTTTTTTTTTTTGTCTTTTTTGAGACAGGGTCTCACTGTGCAGTTCAGGCTGGCCTTAAGCTCACTTTGTAGCTCAGGCTGGTCTCGAACTCACAACAATCCTCCTGCCTCAGCCTCCCTAGTGCTGGGATTACAGGCATGCGCCACCATGCCCGGCTGCATTCTTGATTTTTAAAAAATTAATTTGGATAGTTTATTGGCCAGCTTTCCCACTCTTAGGCCATGTTGCCTGATACTCTTACCTTAAGGCAGGGAGGTTTCCCTCCACGGTCAACAGAGGAAGGCTGCACTCTTTGTGGAGCTGGGAAGTGGAGTGAGCTGGGAAGGGCTGGAGAGAAGGGAGCTGCTGCTGAGAGCCTGCTCTGTCACCTGCTTCCTCCGAGCAGGCTCTGCCTTCCAATGGCCCATTGAGCTGAGAACTCATCAGTGGGAAATCTGTGGATGAGATTCTTGGCCACACGATCCAGTCACCTCTCTAGGAGTGTCCTGATCCAGTCAGGAGACAATTACAATTAATTGGCATAGATGGGCTAAATGCTTTTAAAAAGCTTTTCTAATGAAATTTAATTTTTAAAAAAATCATGGATGGTTTTTAAACTACCTGGATTTCTTTCTTAGTCTTCTGCATACTAGCTTTAAGACCTAACTAATTTTGAGTAAGTATATTTTTAGGGAAGCCATTTTCAGAAAATGATGGAAAAATTAGTATAATTTCAGTGATACTGATAGTACATAAGGTATGCAGTTCTAAAATAAGGTGAAAAAACCCTATTCAGACTTCCTAATTTAAGCAGCATATATCTTGCTGGCTTGGTGATAGCACTGAAAACATTTCATGCCCCAGCTTCTTATTTTTTTTTTTTTTTTTTTTTCTTTGTCTTTTTGAGACAGGGTCTCACTATGCAGTTCAGGCTGGCCTTAAGCTCACTTTGTAGCTCAGGCTGGTCTCGAACTCACAACAATCCTCCTGCCTCAGCCTCCCGAGTGCTGGGATTACAGGCATGCACCACCATGCTTGGCTCCAGCTTCTTATTAATATCCATTAAAGCCTTACCTCTCAATATTTTTATTTAAGCTGGGAAGAACGGAGAACGGCCTCTGGAAGAATCCAGTATCTAAACCACATAACAAGAACTACACAGTGGGAACGCCCAACTAGGTAAGGAAATGCAATATTTCCTATGATCTGTGCTAGTCACTACTTGAAGTTCCTGTTTATCTCTCAGCTTTTCCAGAGTTTTTTCCTTTGGCTTATGTTATTATAGAATATTTTCTATTTTCATTTTTATTAGTTTTTAAAATTTAATTTTTTTGAGACAGTGTCAGGTCATACAGTTCAAGGTTGCCTTGAACTCAACTATGTAGCACAGACTGGCCTCAAACGCATAGTGATCCTCCAGCCTCAACCTCTTGTGCACTGAGATTATAGGCATGTGCCACTATACTGGTAAAGTACTATTATTATATTTTAAAGTTACTACATGAACAAAGATTGTTAGATCACCCTGTTTCATGGCTAGTATAAACTCCAAGGATTTTACCAAAGTTGAACACCTTATTTTTACTGTATCTGAACCTGAGTGAATGTATACTTGTGTCAGTGTTTAGTGAGGCCCAGTTCTTTCTGTCTCAATTTCCAGAGGTGTAAAATTTTGATTTCATTATTATCCTTTTCTTTTGGAAGACCTACAATGGACTGGAAGTTTCCTTCATAAGACATAATTCCTTTATTTGCTAAGTGAATGTTAACTGAGCTGTTTGTACGTGTGTTGAGAACTGGTGATAGGAATATTTATAGTATAGAGTAAACTTGGCAGATTCCATTCTTTCAGTACATATTGAGGGTGATGAAGGAGAAAAAGAAATTAAAATGTCAGAAATGAATTCTGTGCTGAAGAACTATTTTTATTAATTATTTATTTATGGATTGGATACAAGTCTCACTACTCAGTTCAGACTCATAGTGATCCTACTGTCTCAGCTTCCCCAATGCTGGGATAACAGACCTGTGCCATGTCCTGTTTCTTGACCAGCACAGCATGCAGTACCAGGGATTGAACTCAGGTTCTCGCACTTGCCTGGCAGGTGCTTAGACTGCTGAGCTACCTCCCCAGCCCTATTTTTTATTTTGAAACAGGGCTTTGCTGTGTTCCCAAATTGCTCTGGCTAGATTCATCTGCCCATTTCAGTTTCCAAGAGTACTGGGATTCCAGCTGTGTACCACCATCACCAGCAAAACCAAAAAAGCTTAAATCAAACCTTTATGAAGGGGCTGGGGAGATGGCTCAGTGGAATAAGTGCCTCCCTGGCAAGCACAAGTGCCTGAGTTCAATCCCTGGTTCTGCAGAAAAAGAAAAACCTTTATGAATTGAGCAATCTTTGCACTGTCCAAGGACTTGCAGATTGCAAGGACCTCTTAAGAGGCCTTGTTTAAACAGGTAGGACCAGGAAGAATAAGAGAAGAGTATTGTGTGGAAAGAAGAGGAACTGCTCATAAAAGCTAAAGGGAAAAACTGACTTTGGGAAGTTCCAAGAAATAGGCAGAAATCAGTGTAGCAGAAGCCAGATCTTAGGACATTGGGTCCAGGCTGTATCAAGGTCAGTTTATGCTTTATAAGTCAGTACTCAAATTACTGATACATCTGGATTTCATATAAAGTATAATTAAAAAATCAGATACAATGGCTCACACCTGTACTCCCAGCTACTTGGGAGGTTGAGACAAGAGGGTTTTAAGTTCAGCTTCGTCCAAAACAACTTTAATGAGACCTTGTCTCGGAGTAAACTAAAAAGGGCTCAGTGGTTAGAGCACTTGCCTAAAATGTATGAAGCTCTGGGTTCAATTCCCAGTACCGTTAAAACCAAAACAAGATGAAACCACAGACACTTCTGTCTCGGTTTCAAATAAATCAAATAAAGCTGTTTAAATACAGAGTGATATACTTACCTCACTCTGTGAGTTTCTTTGCTACCTAGAGACTCAGGGTTGCTTTTACCAGAGTTCTTGAAATCATTGTATTTGTGTGAGTCAATCCATTTTCTTTTATGGTAGCCAATTATTACTGTAGTACATATTATCTAATGAACTCTTTTATATCTAAATTGATAACATTTTTCCTTATTGCTTTTCCATAGACCTGCATCTGAATATTCTAGCCCCGGCAGACCTCTTAGCTGCTTTGTTGATGAGAACACTCCAATTAGTGGAACAAATGGTGCAACGTGTGGACAGTCTTCAGATCCCAGACTGGCTGAGAGGAGAGTCAGGTCACAACGACATAGAAATTACATGAGTAGGACACACTTACATACGCCTCCAGACTTACCAGAAGGCTATGGTATGTTAACTAGCTAAAATAGAAAATGGCTTACTAATTTCAGCTTGTTAAGAATCATAACATCAATTTGAGAAAAGTTTTTAATTTGGGCTTAAGGGCTCTATCTGAAAATGAGAACAAATGTCAAATCACCTGCTGGCCCATGTCTGGATGCTCCCCATCCTCACATGCTCCTAGGAGAGCTTCTTGCATTGGCTGACACTGCTGGTGTTAAGGTGTATGTCATACGCTATTTCACTGACTGGGTTAGCATGGCTCTTGGTGTGGATAATGGGAAGGCCCTCCTTAGGTGTAGGTGGCACCACCTGAGAGGCTTGCAGCCTAGATGGGATAAAAGAAAGGGAGGCTTGCTGTTGCTTTGCCACCTGCTGCTGCCTCTTGCCTACTGTGCCATGAATAGTTTATCTTCTAGGATGCCTCTCTGCTGTACTACCCTGCCCTGGAGCCAGCTGACTATGGCCTGAAACCTCTATGGACTATGAGTTGAAATAAACTTTACTTGCTTTTGTCTTGTGGTTGTCAAGTATTTTGTCCCAGCAATGAAAAAGTAACTCAGGCACTTCCTAACTTTGGAAAGGTTTTGAGGTGGTAGAAGACTATATAACCAAGAGTTCACCATTGGGTTAGTCATTAATCACAGCTTTCTTTCTCATTTGACTTGAAATATGATGAGTTTATAATCCCAGCACTTGGGAGGGTGAGGCAGGGGATTGCTTTGAGTTTGAGGCCAGCCTGGACTACATAGTGAGTTCACTACATTGTGAGCCTGAACTACATAGCTTGACTCTGTGTAAAAAAAAAAATTAAAGAAATATGATGGATACCTTGTTACAAAGGTATTGTGAGAAGTGTATGAAATAAAGTGAGACCTACTTTGCAAATAGGCATTGTATAAAGTAAGGCAATACTGTAATAGACAAGGGTGATATGAAAAAGACCTGCAGTGTGTTTTTCAAGACGAGCATATTTAGAAATCATTTCTAAAATCATTTGGAAGGTATTTATTATATTTGTATTACCTGTGATTTTGAATTATCTAGATGACTGGATTGTAACTAATTTAGTAGTTGTACAGCATATAAAATGATTGTAATCTTAAATGGGGAAATGTAAAATTTCTTATGTCAGATAACATAAATCTAATAGAATCCAGAACTTTTTTTTTTTCTTTTATGTATTTGGTACAGGGTCTCACCACTCATGGGATGGGGCTGGTGAGGCGTGTGGTACTGATACCAGGGAATCAACAGAGCATTCTAAATTAATCCCAACTTGTGAATGTTCACATGCTATAAATTTGACTGTCCACAAAAGTTAAACAAGTTCAGTGGAATAAGTGCTTCCCTGGCAAGCGCAAGGGCCTGAGTTCAATCCCCAGTTCCACCACACCAAAAAAAAAAAAAAACAGGTTAAACAAGTAGTTTTATGACCTTTCTCTCTTACACTGACTTCAGGTGAAACTGTTGAGCTAATGGTGACACCTAATGACCAACATTAGGTATTGCCTAATATAACTTTGAATGATTTTATTTTAAATCATATTTTAGCTCTTTAATTTGAAAATAATTTTCCCACTGATTAGAGTGTGAAACAGAAAAACTTTTGAATCTCATCCAGGCTTTGTAGTGTTACACTGAACATATTATTTAGTCCCATTTTCTTAAGGTTATTTTTGTTTGTTTTTTTAATGTGTGCCCAGGGCCTGACAAATGTTAGGCCAAGTGACGTACTCTGCAACTGAGGTACGTCCCTAACCCTTAACTTCTTTATTTTTTTTATTTTTTTTTTTTTTGTCTTTTTGAGACAGGGTCACACTATGCAGTTCAGGCTGGCCTTAAGCTCACTTTGTAGCTCAGGCTGGTCTCGAACTCATAACAATCCTCCTGCCTCAGCCTGCCGAGTGCTGGGATTACAGGCGTGCGCCACCACGCCCGGCCCTTAACTTCTTTAAAATGAGAAAAATAGTAGCACCGTTTGTGTAGGTTGGTTTGCAAGGAGTGATACAAATTTCCTAAGTACTGACACTCTCTGGCATAGAAAATACTTCCTATGCCAGGTAAAATTTAGCTATTTAATTATCTATGTTCAGATCTTAAAGTATCTCCTGCCATTTCTCTTTGATATTATAAGGTAAATTGTTGAAGAGTAGAAATGGTTATACTTTTATAGTGTTTGTATAATTTAAAAAAATTGTACAACATAGGAATGAAGTAGATAAGGCTGACATGTTTGCAACCCTTATCCATAACTGACTTTAAACATTTTATTGACTTTGTTATGGGGTCTATAAATGAAGTAAGCTCATACTAAAATGTTAGCAGTAGTTTTATTGTCTTATGTATTAAGGTTTCTTGCTAGATTCTGTTTGAAAACTGGTTCTGTTGCTTGAAAAAACAAAGACTTAACAACTACAGTACTGATGGAGCTCTATTACCAGAACCTCATGCTGGCTCCCCTGCCCTCTTTGAAACCAAAGGCTTTGCACTAGCTTCACCTTGGACTGTTTTCCCCAGTGTACATTCTTTTTTTTTTTTCTTTTCATTGTACACTCTTCATCTTTGTTTTCTTTGCAGCTTCCATGTTTATTTGTTTATTACTATACAATATGTCCCTTATCGCCCATCTTTTTTTTAATAACTGTTTGACTCAAAAGTAGCCTTGAAAGAATATCTGTCCAAAAAAAAAGAGGAAACGTTACCAGCCTCCAGACCCTCTTGAAGTTCCTGAAAGCCTGGGCCATCTCCCCAGAGCTGGCCCACCACTTCTCCTGTGCCTTCCCCTGCTCCCTTCAGGCTCTGTTGAAGAAGAATAAAAGAGTATTTGTTTTTGTTTTATCTTTGTACTTATTGGTGTTGTGAAAGTTTTGTTTTCTATTTTTCCATTGCAACATGTTTGGGCATATTATTAGTTTAACTTTTACATAGCTGGCCTATAATGTTCATTATTATGTATGAAATTGCTTCCAGGGAACAGAACAAATGATTTGTAAAGTCATTTTTCAGGGGCCAAGAAGATAGCTCAGTGGTCTAAGGGCCTGCCTGGCCAGTACAAGGATCTGGGTTTGATCCCTAGTACCACATCCTGAGACAGAGCATCACTACAAATCTGAGCTGTGTAGCAAGACCCTGTACCAAATAAACAAACAGATGAATAAATGAATAAATAATTGATTGAAAAAAGTATTTAAAAATGAAACGAAGAGGAAAGTAAATATACAACTGTAAAGTCATTTTTCATGGGGGCTGGGGAGATAGCTCAGTGGAATAAGTGCTTGCCTGCCAAGCACAAGGTCCTGAGTTCAATCCCTGGTATCCCAAAAAAAAAAAAAAAAGTCATTTTTCATAACAAAATAGATTGGTAGTTTGGAGATTATTCCGGTTAGTATATCATCCTAATACATGTAACTTTCTTAGATGTGGACCTTCTGAATTTGATTTTAATGCTAATTTTCTTTGTGTTACAGAACAGAGGACGACACAGCAAGGTCAAGTGTATTTCTTACATACTCAGACTGGTGTGAGCACGTGGCATGATCCCAGAGTGCCTAGGTAAGAACGTGAGTGCACTTCGTGCCATGAAAACCTATCTTGCCCCAAATTTATTTTTTGTATATATTTTTTGCCTGCTTTAATGTATTCTACAATTTTAGAAATTTTCTTTTTAAATATTACTTAAAAAAAAAAAAAAGTGCCCAGTGTATAGCAGCAATGACGAACCCTTGAGTGCTTTTGGTGCTGCCAGCAGCCTGCTGTAGTGTGTGTGTTGTGCACTCAGCCGGCCTGTGCCACAGCTTGCAGGAATAAGCTTATAGAATACTGAAGCACACATCTATTCTATAAGGCTTATGTTCTTAGGATGTATCATTTGACTACTGGAAGAAGAAAAAATATTAGATTATAACTCATCCCAGGAGTTTTTTCCATTTGAATTAAAAGGACTTCAGTTCCCTGAAAAAGCTAATTTTTTTTGGCAGAACCGGGGATTGAACTCAGGCAGGCCCTTGTGCTTGCCAGGCAAGTGCTTATTCTACTGAGCTATCTCCTTGGCCCCAAAAAGCTAATATTAATGCAGTACAAATCAGAATGTCTAAGGCTGGGCATGTTGGCTCATGCTTGTGATCCCAGCACTCAGAAAGTTGAGGCAGGTGGAATCACCACGAGTTTGAGGCCAAACTCTGAGCTACATAGCAAGACCCTGTCACAAAAACAAAAACCAGAATGTCTGATATTAACAACAAACCAAGACAATTTGTTACATAAATTAACCCATTTATTTAAGAATGGTTCACAGGGTGGAACTTGTACTTAGTTTCTTCCTAGCAAACCTAACCGGTAGAAAATGGCCTCATGGGTCCAGGTGCCACTTCCCCTGGTTGTGTGCAGGACCCACAGTGCCAGATCCCCATAGCCTAGCTCACTCAATCTCACCACAGAAGGAGCAAGTGTGCTTGGGATGTTGGCTGACTACAGCTTTGTTTACCGTTTTGCCGAGGGAGGCAACGTAGCAGCACCTACAGTTCTGATTTTGGCCTTGTTGGTATGTTTAGGCACATCACTGACATTTTTTTATTTTTCTTTCTTTTTTTTTGGTTGGTATTGGGGATGAAACTCAGGCACATCTCCCCAGCCCAAAATTTTTTTGTTTTTAAAGCTATAATTTCTAAACTTGTATTATAGTATACTACTATAGTTTTCCATTTAATTATTATTGGTAGTTTTATTTGTTTTAATGTGATACATGTAGATATTAACAAATATAAAAAAGTTTTTACTAATGTAAAAAATATTAAAAAACTGCCTAACAAAATAATTAGGGAATAACAATAGTTAGTACACTGTGTACCAGAATCTTTTTTTATTTTTGCTGTCTCTTC
>PVKA01009027.1:0-70159 GCA_004027165.1 Ctenomys sociabilis
TTTTTTTTCTTTCAGTCAGACCTGTAATTAGTCTATTTTCTTATACACTTGGTCCTTTTTTTTCTTTCCAGTGTGGAATAAGATGCTATTTAATTTTTTTCTTCCATAGCTAATTTTTTATGTACATGCTTTAATCATTTTTTTCTTTATAATAAGTTTTGGACAATTTCATCTTTGTGTATCTTGGTATAATTTTATTTAAATTTCTTATGAAAAATGTTCATTTTCTTGGAAATATAAGTTGAACTAAATTCAGAAATTTTAAATCTTTAAATATTTATCGCCTATTCTTTTCTATTCTGAGAATTCTAATTTATGAATATTTAAAAAGAAAGGAATAGTTAATGCTTTCAATTTTTGTTTTTACTCTGATTTTTTTCTTCTCTGGAATTTCTTATAACTTCTTAGTTATTATTTTTTAAACAAAACTTACACATTTATATCTAGTTATCTAAAATACTAATTTGCACATAGTATCATATAATACAGCAACCATTGTTCAATTCCTATTACTTTGTTTAGTGAAATCTTGTATCAAGCATAATGCTATTTTCTTCTATCACTATTTTGTATTCTTTGAAAATAATAATAAAAAGAAAAAAATAGAATATTACAATGAGGCCCCTGCTTTCATCAGAAAAATAGTTACGGGAGCAGGGAGAGTACAAGTTGTATATACTTACCCATGGCATTGAACTGAACTACAAATATGTTTTATTTGTGCACAATTCCCAGCACATCACTTATGTCCTTTGTTGGTTACTCTGGTACAGAGCAAAGTTTGGAAATAGGAAAAGGACAGAAGATTCTTCATCCAACAAATATTCAAAGCTGAAAATAGAAAATGTAGCTTTTTTTCAACAAATTAAGTGACAGTGGTTAGGACAGTGAGTGGCAATAACAGTATTATTTCAATCAAAATATAAAAATGTAAGATATTTTCAAAATGTTTCAGGAGTGTTCTTTCTGTTTATATTCCATCTTTTCATTGTCTAATCTTCATGTGTGTGGAACAATTTATACCTTAATAGCTAATTTCCTGCCCAACAGAGGTCTGTAAAATGTTACAGTAAGTTCTTCAGATTCTACAACACATTTGATTAAAAGTAGCAGACTCAAGTATGTTACTTTGCCTCTTAAGTCTGGAGGAAAAGAATTCATTAGAAATCTAACTGAAAATAAACTGATGAAATATGTTGTTGGCTTCTGCCATCTATCCAATTGTTTGTACAACATAGCAATGAAAACAAATAAAAGATAAATATGAAACTGACAGGCTTTTAAGAAACTAGGAGTTAGACTGTGACATGCGTATGTCACAATAACTTTTCACAGATTAGAAGCATAACAATTTCTAATGTAGTTTTCAAGTTTGTTTCCTTTCATCCAAAAAGGACTCTTAAGATATTATTTTCCTAGTGGCATTATTTTTACATTTTTAAATAATTATAATTAAGCAGAAGCTAAAAATCTTAAGATTGCAAGCTTCATGGTGATGAACATGATCATAGCTATCTAGTTATCATTTTGATTACATGTGGCCTCATAATTAGTAAAATGCACATGTCTAGCAAAACATTTCTACAACTTGAATAATTGGTTAGTATCTGATATGCATGTTTGAGAACATTAAGAGCTTTTCCCATGAAATAAAAATTAATAGATTTTTATATCTTAGTTTTACATGCAAAGCTTGCTTAATAATGTTTCTCAATATCTTTTACTTATTATACCATTTCTTTTCTACTTACATAATTTTATTATGGAAAGAGTTCAAATATGCATAAAATTAAAGGGTACCCTTCTGCACCCACCATCTTGTTTCAGCAATTATGCACGCACAACCAGCTTTGTTTCATTTATACTACTTCTCCATCACCAAATACTTTATTTTAAAGCCTTTAACCCAGAAATGATTAGCTTTGTATGTCTAAAAATTATAGCCACATTTTATTAAAACAAATCCACTTAATTGTCACATCTAAAATTGCCACATCATAATCACAACTTAATATCATGAAATATAGCTTGTACAACTATTTATCCAAAATAATTTTTTGTAGCTAGGCATGGTGTCACACATCTGCAATTCCAGCACTCTGCAATGCTCAGGACGGATGTTAGCAAGTTCCAGCCCATTCTGTTCAACCTCAGGGCTTGCTGAAACCATGTCTCAAGAAAAAAAAAATACAGAAGAAGGCTGAAGATGCAGCCTAGTATGAAGGCCTAGGTTCAGTTTCCAGAATTATTTTTTAAAAAGTCATAGTTCTTTTCAGTTCCTATTGTTGAACTGGGATTAAAAATGAATCTACTGCACCTGATTGTTGCTTCTTCAAAGGCTCTATTAATCCATGGGCTCTTTTAACCTTCTTTTTATTTTAGTAGAGTCTGCAGGGTCTCACTGCACAGATTGAACTCACAGTGATCTTGCTATTTTCATCCTCCAAAGCAATCAGAGGCACAACACACCCAGTCTCTCTATGGGCTCCTTTAATATTTTTTCTTAATCGAAATGTGTCATAAACTTTCTGCTATTTTGGCATTTTCTGATTAGAGTATTTCATTTACTGATCTATTTCCAGTTAGCTGGAATAAAATAGGGAGAGTAGGTCAGATTCGGGTTTGATATTTTGGGATAAGCACATTCCCAAGTGTATTGTACAGTAAATTGCATAACATTCAATGGCACACTACTGATTGAGTCTTATCTTAAATTTATACAATTGCTAAGCTTAGGTGCTTCAAGTCTCTTTCATTCATTATGCAGCACCTTATCATTTTTATCTAACTTTTTATGTTATTGATGATAATTTCTAAATCCATTATTTAATTAGGTATTAAGAAATAATTTTTTATCACTTCATCACTTATTAGCTCGAATACTACCATAGAGAGAACACAAGCTTTCCCCTTGAAATACTTATTTCGTTTGATACACCCATAAAGGTCTACTTAATTACTCTGAAAAGATAAGTTAAAAAGGCTCACACATTTTTAATTTCATGATCTATATATGAGCTTAACTGGTACCACATCCAAGTCACATAGCATCTTAGGCTAGATCACATGATAAATAATTGCCATAACATTTTATCAAAGTTCAGATTTCATTGTAATTAAATTTAATATAAATCTGACTCTGTCTTAAATATATTTACCAAGGTTGGATATTTAGAAAAGCCACACATAGATTTAGTTTATTCCTCTCTTCCTTAGAAATGACTCACTTATCCATGTTGAGATAGCTTAAAAGAATAACACCCAGTAGATGAGCTATGGAACAGGTTCGTACGGCTGAAGATAGTCAGCCAGTTAAGTGGATCCTATCTCTGTTTCACAACAAATGTTGTAGAAACAATCGTAGGAAGACACAACCATGAGGAGAACAAAATCAACGTATCTAACATTGTCAGTTCCAGATTCAAAAAAACCCAACAAAAGCCTGTGGAACAGATGAGACTATGTTCCACCTTTGGTTTTAGAAGTCTGTGAAAGTTTGTTTAGAAGTTTATTTAGGTTTGTGAAGCTCTATCAGAGGCCAGGAATCCCAGTGTGCTTCGACTATCATAAAACCAAGTCCTCTACCTCTTTAGGTGAAAGATGTCCTTGAATGTTTGATTTTGGTCCTGGATCCAAAGATCGGTATTTGGAATCCTTCTGTGGTCCCTAAGGAAAAACTGGAAATGTTGAACAGCTTGCTTCTGAAGAGCAAGCCTGATGAATTGAAAGTGACTTTTTAAGACAGTATGTCAAGAAGATTCCTTTGGTTAATTCACTACACAGCTGGAAAAATGCAGCTACAATTAGGCTGCATTTCTGTTGTTTATTTGTCTACTCTCAGATGCATTATCTTGAAACTTCAAATTCCTCAGAGGCCTTAACTCTTGCCTGTGCTACCATAAAAACATATCTCTCTCTGTATAACATAAGGAGCACCCACCTTACCTTAGAATTCTTACAAAAAATATTCCCACCATTTAAAGTTTCATGGAAGTAAGGATATTAAACTTCTGTTATATACTATTACCTAAGGTGAACAAAGTAGGAAGGTGCTGTCGTTATAGTTTATCGTAAAGCTGCTTTGTGTAAGATTTAGGCATCTTTCTAGCAGAATTGCATATTGATGGCTCCATGACCAGTTCTTCTACATATGCTGTTCTCTGGAGAGGTAAGATATGCTAAGTGATCAATCCAGATATGAGCAGAAATGTATTGTGGGTAGAAGGGAAAGTCAGACATGGAGAAAAAATAATATTTGCCATTGCAAGCTGGAAGTAAGTTTTTTTTTCTCAAGTAGACCTGAAATGCTTGGATTGAACTCAGTGTAAATCAACAGTCCTGATTATTTATTTCTCTGAGGTTTTACATTATTTGGTTATATATTTTTATTTTATATTATATAAGGTTTTATTTTATTTGGTCACGTGTTCTCATGCCTATAACATGTCTGTTATTTTAACTCATTTTAACTTTGCTTTTCCAGTCCCCATTCTATTACACTTGCTGCATTTTCCACACAGGCATTATCATTTAAATTATTCTGTAACCAATATACTCAAATAGTTTGGCCTTTTTGCTTTCTACTCCTTTCATCCAGAAAGATGTCACAGTAGATTCAAATAATTGTTATTAATGATACCGATGACCACTGGAACACGAGAAGCTCCCCAGCAATGTAGATGGAAAATTTAATATATTTTGTCATTAATTGCACTTGGATTCCAGCCGTGCTCAGCAATAATTTTTCTAATGGCTTAACCTTTATTTTGGGTGGGTTTTTTTTTTTCTTTCAATTTTTCCTTAGAGAAAGTAAAAAAAAAAAAATCTATCAGATAAAACCCAGTGAACTTTTTGCCATCTAACCTGAAAACTAATCCATTCCTGGGATCTAATTACCTTTTTCTGTGGACCTGGATGCTGACTGATAGGAGAGATCATATCTAGAAGGGTGTCGTCGTGTGCTGTCCACCAGAACCCCTCTTGGTAGTATTGTCGTAATCGTGGTTGTGTGCGCTGGAGGCTGATGCTGGCAAAATGGAACTTCGGTTGATAAACCACATGAGATTGCAAAGTGTCCTGACAACTTCAACATTTTTCTTTCAGCCACTAACGTAAGGAATGGGAGCTGTTCTGCCTGGGTATCCAGGATGCCAAAACAGTAGATTCAAATAATTGTTATTAATGATACCGAAGAGGTACCTTACTACAAACTTCCTTACCTCTCACCTTCCAATTCATTTAGGAAACTCCTGGTGTGCTCTCCAGAAGACCCTGTACCCTGGAGGAGCCAAGCTTTTCTTCACTGCCTGCTTTCCGTGAGCCCATGGACTTGCTGACACAACACCAGCCTTTTGTCTTTCAGATCTTCCTGAACTCTTGCTTTTGTATCTGATATGGTATACCCACGTTTTCCTCAAAAAAATCCTGAGAAATATCTCAGCTTCGTTCATTAATTTCCTCTTTGATATTTTAGACTTTGCTTTTTGGATTTTATCATTAACATTTGAATAAGCTGTTGTGTGCATCACTTTAGTTCTTTTTCTACAGTCATGGAACACCCCACTCTCTCTCAACAGCACTGCAATTTTCTGTTTTGCAGTTATTCTAGACCCTGATTTTTGCCTTTGTTTTCCATTGAAAGTATTGTTGACAAAACTTCAACAGACCATCTCGATGAAATGTAGTATATGCACTGAGTAAATTCTGATCCTTTTGTTTTTGAGTCTGAGCAAAATTTAAGTGTGATGGCCTAATGAAAATTTCCTATTCCTGGCTTAGAAGATTTTGCTTCTTTTCTAACAGAAAAGAAACAATATAGCCCTGTATTTTCCATACTGGTTCCTTTAAAGTTGGAAACTTCAGCTTTTCCTCTAGACTTGTTAGTTTTCTCACATTTGATACCTTCTGTGATTCTGATTTTTATGACTTCAGTAACTACAATACAGAGGCCTCACAAGTCTACCGAGAATGAATTTCTGTTATTCTGTTTCATGTGTTATTATGGAACACATGAGTTCAAATCGTTTGTGAGACAAAATTTTATCAAAATATCCACAGAACTTAACATAGGCTCTGATATTTTTCTAGGCAAAATATTAATGACACATGAGGATTTCAAAGATAGAAAATAATGTTCACAGAGAGGTTAGAAAACCCCAGAAAGGATATGTGGAGATAGCTTGTCATTCTAAGTGCCCGCCTGCCAAACATAAAACACAGGATTCCTTCCCCAGTACCACTTGCCACACAGGCCCCAACCCCTGAGCGGGCTATGGATTCCAGGGTAGCAGTGCACTCCTATAATCCCAGTTCTAGGGAGGCTGAGACAGGAGGTACATTATGAACTTAAGCTGCATAGCAAGACCCTGTACCAAATAAATAAGTATTATAAGCAAAATCCCTGAAAAATGTAGATACTACAATGAAAAGTGTTTACAACAGTTTTGGTTACTTTTTCTCCTTGCTGAGACAAAATACCCAACAAGCAATATTAAGAAAGGTAAGTTTTATTCAGCTTAGAGTTTATGGAGGTTTCAGTTTACAATCAGCTGGCTCCATGGCAGTATGACCCATGGAAGAAGCGCAACTTTTTATGGTAGTGAAAGACAGCAGATGCAACAAGAGCACAAAGGGAGAGAGCAGGTTTCTCTCCTCTGTCATACTACATGCAGTCTAACGACCCTAGAGCTGGTGTAGCACTTATACCATCTCTGTGACCTCTGCTTCTTCCTTTTTCTTTTTCTTTTCAATTTTTATGTATTTGGAAGAGGATCTTACTATGCAGCTCAGACTTGTAGTGATCTTGTTTTCAACCTCCCCAGCACTGGGATTACAGGCTTGTGCCACTATGCCCGGACTCAGTCACCAGCTCAGTGCTCTCCAGGGGGAGGGGCCAGCATGGGATGCAGGACCAGGAATCGAACCTGGGTCCCTGAGCTTGCTGAAGCAGATGCTTAGTCCACTGAGCTATCTCACGAGCCCTTCTGTGACCTCTTCCAGCAGAGACAAAGTAAGGACCCTCACCCTCTGCTGAATCATTTAGTTAAGCTTGTAAACTTCTCAAGCTGACGCAATGATTCAGCTGTGCATTATAATGTAATAGAGTGTAAACAGCTACCCTAGGACATGTCCTGTATTTCTTTGGATGTAGAACTGCTGAATCACTTAATCTTTTCAACTTCTCAAGGAAACAGAATGCATCAGTCATTACAACATTTCTTCTGTTCTAATGCTCTTTCTATTTAATTCTTTCCATGGACACTGGTACTTACAATAATGCCATCAGTTAGAATAAATTTGTTATATAGATCTGTTGCTATTGAAACAATTGAAGAGAAATATATATCTGAATATAAGAAGAAAAATGTTCCCAAATTTTGTTTATAAGTGTTAAAGTAATTGCTAAATGTAATTATTAAATTATCAGACATTTACATTTCTTGTGTGATGGGCTATATCAGTTAGATTTCTTTAAAGAAACTACCCACATAATATCTTCCATTCATCCACCTATCCATCCATCCACCCATTTCTGTCTAACTTCTATCCATCCATGTATAAGATGTATGTCAAGGAACTATTTGGGGGCTGGCCAGTATATTATGCATTGAAAATTTGCTTCAGATGGAAACTGAAGCAGGAGTTTCTCTTCTCATGATGCAAATATCTTCCTGAAGATACCTTGGTTTTTGCCTTTCAATCAACTTAGTCCCCTCACCCCATGTTACTGAGACTGGTTATACTTCTATTACATTGCATTCTAACTGAAAGTACCTTTACTGTAGCATCTCTCTCAATGGGTTATTAAGTAAAGGAGTATTATTACTTATCTACTTGCTGTTTAGAACCAGCTATTGCACAGAACATCTAAATACCATAATAGCAAGCAATATTTTGTACACTTATATTTCCTTTTCTACTGCTCAAGACTTTTAGCACAAAGTAATATTTAATGAATTTCAGATTTTTCAAGGAATCATTAGATTGCAAGTTGAATTTTGAAAAAATTGAGATCTTTTAAAAAGTGTATTTTATTTTTTATTTTAGGGAAGTGTCTATAGGGTGTTCAGAGTCTCACTATTAGATTGGACTGATAGTAATTTTCCTGTTTACAACCTGCCAAGTGCTGGGATTACAGGGAGGTGCCCCCACGCCCAGTCTCAGCACACCCCAGGGGTGGGACTGTCATGAGAGGCCTGGAGCTCAAACCCCTGGTCCCTTGCCTGCTTGCAAGCACTTTAATTCACTGAGCTACTCGGCCAGCCCCCACAGTACATTTTTGAAAACATTTATCATTGATATTATATCAATTTAATCATATAAGACTAACACGTTTGTTTTCTGAGCTCTGCTTTTACCTTTAAAATATAATCTAACATGTAATTTGTTTTTAGTATTAGAACAATAACAAACTGTAGTTGTAATTTCATTACCTTTTAATCTAAAGTGATATACCTACATAAATTTTACCTTTATTATCATGGTTATTATTTTAGTTTATGAATCCAATTAGCTACTAACATTTTATTTGGAAGATAAATATTATTTTGGATTATAGGTGTTTATAATGCATGTTAGTATAGCTGTATACTACGATCATCTGGAGAAATTGGTGTTCTTTAAAACCTACAACATTCTTTTTTGTTATTTCAGTCAATAAGAGCTACCTTTGGTTCTCAGTGCTTAATGAACGTATTTTGCATTTTAAGTCTTTTGTTTCATTGGGGATGTCCTATCTCCCATCACCTTCACATCAGGACATATTTATATTTCAAAATAATTTTGAAGCTATTTCATGGGCATGCTCACAGAATGGATCTAAGTGTCATACATCTTTCTTTCAGTTTGCCTGTTCATCACTATTCTCAGTGAAAACCTGGAGACAGCCTTGGAATCCAAGCAACTAGAAAGGGATCATATAAGAATGTCAGCTCAAAATTGTAATGGTGAGGTTATGTTTTCTTTTTTTTTGTCTTTTTGAGACAGGGTCTCGCTATGCAGTTCAGGCTGGCTTTAAGCTCACTTTGTAGCTCAGGCTGGTCTTGAACTCAGAACAATCCTCCTGCCTCAGCCTCCTGAGTGCTGGGATTACAGGCATGCACCACCATGCCCGGCTGAGGTTATGCATTCTTGGCAATGCTCTGAAACATAAAAACTCAAACAATGAGAACACAGGTGACAAGAAATGAGGCCAACAAAGAAAGAGTTGTGCTTTTCTATGCCCAGATTTGATCAACATTTATTATTATTATTATTATTATTATTATTATATTTTGGACATTTAAACAAATAAAAGTATTTGAAGAACTATTTTTATATAACTGGGATTGCTCCTTACAAAGTAAGTAGCTATGTATTTAAAATAAGTACAAATGTAATCTAAATAAGAATTGTTTCTTTCATGGTGCCATGGAGATAGCTCAGTAGAATAAACACTTGCCTGGCCTGAATTCAATCCCTGGTTCCGCTGAAGATCACTAGAAAGGTCTGCATTTTGGCATCAGTGTTTAAAAGAACAGTAATACTAAACTGAAATATGCTTTAGTTATTTACCATATTAATTCCACGCTTCTAATGTGCTAATTTCAGCTTGTACATTGTTCCTTAAAGTATGCAAAATGCAATGAAATATCCAAAAACCTTCATTCATATCTGTTATTGCAGTTGTGCTCATGCATTCAGTTGAAATGTAAATGGACTGCTATCAGAATTTACAAAATAGAACCTGTCTTTCATTTAGGGAATTTCAAAAAAAGATCTAAGAACAAAAATTAAGTTTGTAGGCTATTCTTCAGCAATAACATAGAAAATATGAGTTATTATTCTTATGTTTTATCTTTCATTGTTTACCTTTTCTATTCGATTTATATTTTGATCACTGCTCCAACCAACGTGTGTGTCCAAGCTAGTATGTTCATCTATGGAAATGGGTTGGTTTATATCATAACTGAGGTCAGGATCACTAGATAGATTCTAAGATTTTACTCCCTGATACTACTAATATCACCAGGCAAATGAGGCCAGAAACAATGTTTGCACAGAAGCCAGATCATCTAGGCAGCTTCAATTCTAGTAACACCAAATTGAAGGGCTTTAGGCACAACTGTGCATTTGGGTGAAGGTTTCCTAATTAGGCTTTCCTTTTCAAATGAGCTCACGCAATAAACTGGAGAACAGGCAAATTCCTTACTGCCTGATACATACTTTTAGATGTTGTATTCTCTCTTGATTTTACATCAGGAAGGGCCAACAAACCTAACACAGGCATTTAGATTTATAATGATACTAATAATATTTGTAAATGCAAATATTAGAATACATCTATGATTATTATAATGTTGCACACTATATTTCAATTTTTACTTTTGTTAGTATGTGTTTGTGGCATGTAATTGTCACACTCTTTGTAAAAAGTTGGTACAAGTAAATAGTACATTTTAATTCACTTTTTTTTTGTCATCTTCCCTTAACTTCATGGTCATCACTACCTCTTAATCTCCTTCCCTTTTGCAGAAGATGTATCTGTCTGTTTTCTATTAGCTATTGTCTCAATTACTTTTATTTTATGGCTGTGACAAGTACCTGACACACAAAATTAGGAAAGGGAAGGTTTATTTAGCTCACATTAAGGGGAGATTTCAGTCCATATTTGGCTGACTTCAAGGGAAAGTGGCACATGGCAGGGGCCAGCAACTCATGGAGGCAGAAAACAGTGAAGAGCAAAGGGAGGGACAGTGACTGCAGCTACCAGCAAGCCTCCCCCTGCTCCTTCAATTGTGTGCAGATTTTCTTCACTAGGGAAAGTGTAACACTCACACCCATATTCAGAGCATTGGATCATGAATTAATCACAGACTCCAGAAGCTGCCCATGCTGTGGCTACCAGAGGCTTTGGGGTGACCTCTAGATACAAACCATAACACCTGTCATTTTTTTACTTATGTCTGTAGTTTCTCCTAAAAGAGAAATCATGCAATATTTAAGTTTGTGTATCTGATTTTCTTTTACCATTATGATTTCAAGGTGCACCCATTTCATTTTTCTTCTTTAAGTAGAATTAATTATCTGATGAGATTTCTACATAGCTGAATTAGGTTTCTATTGCAACAGTAACAAACATTCAGTTTTGCATCCTAAATACATCCTCTTTACGTGTCTTACACATCTCAGAGTGATGCTGAGCTCAGCTGGTTCTCTTTATAGCACATCAGAGGGGAAAGATCAAGGTGGGGAAACTTCCTCCCTGCAGAGGTTAAAGTAGCTGGAAAATCCGTGCTTGTTGTTGAAAGATTCGGTTTCTGTGATTGAGGTTCTAGAAATCTTGTGTACTTTTAGCGGTAGGAAGCAATCTTTGGTCTTTGGGTTGATGGTCCTTCTCATCTTTTACAGTTATGCGCAACACTCTCAAATCCCCTTTCTTACTCCTGGTCCTCATGGGCAGCAGCTAATTGTGATTTGAACTCTGAATCTCAGTGTCCTTTGGCCTGCATTTCACTGGCCTCCTTTTCTTTAGGCTAGCTAGAGTCATTCTCTCCTTTTAAATATTCATGTGGCTAGGCTGGATATTTCTGGATAATTCAGAATACTCTTCCCGCTTCAAGATTTCTGCCTTTAATTATATAAGCAAAGTTTCTTTTCCATGCAGGGTAACTACTATTAGTTGGAAGACTGAAGATGCTGCCCATTTTGGAGGATCAGTGTGTTTACAGTTGGTGCTGACCCACACAGACTTGCTGGTTGTCCCCTTATCTTACATTTTCTGAAGCATGAATGAATGAACCTCTCATCATTACATAATTCCGCTGTCCTCCCTATTTTGATGCCATTCCTATTTTACCTAAAAACTAAGTAACATGAGCAGTGATTACTTCTTTTAACTTTCTGTTTTTAAAAGTACTTAGTTTTTACACAGATAAGATTTTAGATGCTAAGTTAATAAAATCAATAAGCTAATATTAGTGAACAAACCATTTTCCAGTGCATGTTCTCTGCATTTCACAGGAAAAATTAAAAGTGGGATTTGAAATTTCATTATGCCTTGTCCTTTTTTAAGTTTTCCACAATAAAACTGCTGGATGAATTAAATGACTGTGCAACAGAATATTCTTTTCAAAGCTAATTAATATTCTGAATGAGCATTGCATTCAAACAGTTGGCTCCTATTTCCCATTTGTTCCCTCAGAGAACTTAACATTCTAGGTTGAAAAAAGACATTGTAATTTGTACCTTTCAACATGTTCCTCCCATTCTGTGACTTAAACATTACCATTATTCCTATATTACATAGTATATGTCTTGAGATAAAAATGTTCTGACTTTTCATCACTCTAAGCATATTTTTAAACAGTTTTGTCTGTTCTAAAGTGTTATTTATACTTAAATCTTTAATTTAGCTCATTAAATTTTATTATATTTTAAAAATATGTGAAAATACTAAAAAAAGCATTAGTTGCTTTTTTAGATTTTGTTATTTTTAAACTAAACATATTTGCTAATTTTATGACACTTTTATCTGTTTTGCAATTTCCATAAATTCGGTAAATGTACATAAATAAGAAGTTTATGAAATTTTCTCTCATAAGCTCATCATTACTAAGAGATGTGGTAAGGTAGAAATTCAGCTGAATTCTATGTATAATACCACATGAGCCTTACATTATATTACCATATGTTTTATGTTAACAACAAGAAACACTATAACTTTGTATTTGGAGTATAGTTATTATTAGTAGTAGTAATAGTAGTAATATTTCAGTCTATGCCTGTAGGTCATTGCTGAAACAGTGGATGTCTGATGAAGAAGACAATGTCCAACCAGCATCATACTGTGGTAATTTATGACCCGTTTTTGCTTCTAACATAATGAGTAAAGGGGCTGGGGAGATGGCTCAGTGGAATTAGTACTTCCCTGGCAAGCGCAAGGAGCTGAGTTTGATCCCCGGTTCTGCAAAAAAAAAAAAAAAAAAATTCCTGGACTAACATAATGAGTAACATGCTAAGTGAGATTTGAGAAAACAAAGGAGCTGTAATCTCAGCATCTTGACATATATCACTATTAGAAAACAAATATCACTATTTTCAAATAAATGAAAACATGCATAGATGTTTCTATTAGATGAAAACATAAATAGAATTAGATTAAGCATAAGATGAACTACTTTCTAGCATATTATCATTTTAAATTAATAAAGCATTTAAGAGAATCAGTATCTAAGTGAACATTGATTCTTTTTCTTTAAAAATTCTAAATGGAATTTAAATTTCAGTATGTTTAACAGCATCTAATATACAAGAAAATATGAATAATATCCAAAAATTACACATATATATAAAATGAGATGATCCTATTCTGAATTATTTTTCTACAACAATAAAATTTAGGCCAACAATTTATGCTAATACAAATACATTACTTAAGGAATTAAATTTTCAGAAGGAAAAGTATCTTTTCTAATGCAACTCCTTTGGAAAGTCTGGTAAAGATTATAATGTCCTCTGTAATACTCTCTAAATTTCAAGATGTGGTAATAAATTAATGCATCCTTTATCTCCTGAGCATAAAGCCCTTACATATGTTTCAAGCCAATTTCTAGTCTCCAATTAAAATTGTAATTACCAGTAACAAACATAAGGACAAGGAATTTTATTCACTGCTTATATTTAAGCAGGCTTAATATTTATCCTCAGGGTAAATAAATTTAATTGGTACATTGTCTTCAGTTTTTAATACTAGATGAATATTAAAATAACTTTAGTTATAAGACCAAAATTTTTCAAGATAAGCAGAAGTCTAATTCACTGCATTTTCAAAAATGTGCAATCATAACCCAAAAATAGCTCTGATGTAAGTTCACACATGATATTCTAAGCAACTGCAAATGTAAGAAATAATTGTTTATTGAATGGATAGCAAAAATTTCTATGTATAGTATACTTCTTGCAGTGGACCATATGAAAAAATTGCACATTGTCATGCAATTCTACTATGGTTTGTGTCTAGTTGCTCCCCCGAAGCCTCATGCGGTCATGGGACAGCTTTGTGTGATTGATCCTTGATCCAATGCTAGAATTGCAGGTGTGAGTGCTACATCCTGGCTGTCAGGCACGGGGCAAATCAGCATTACAGTGTAAGGAGGGGAGAGAGGCCAGACGGCTACCACAGCTGCTGTTACTCCACTTTTTTCTGCTTATTTCCTTTGTTCTTTGCTGTCTCCATGAATGGTTGTGGAAAACTCCACTAACTGTGAGATAAATAAATCTTTCCTCTGTTCATTTTGGGTGTTGGGTATTTTGTCCCAGCAATGAGAGAAGAGTACCCGAGACAGAGCAATGTCATCACTTTCCTGCCTTTCCACAACTCTTTCCAGGTGATAATCTTGAATGATATCAAGTCAAATAATAGAATCACATTGTTCTTCACCAAATCATCTACAATGAGAGGAACTATAATTTGGCATATTACTAAGGCAAATAAATAATCATGTGAATGAATATAGTTACATTCATCTAATATTTTAAATATGTGATATATTAAGTCTCCTCACCCCTCCAGGCCTAAAAATATAACATGCAATTCTCCATGACAGAACGCAAGTCACTTATCAAATTAAGAAATTTAGTTAAATCCTATTGACTGCATCCCTGTTCTTTGCTGTTATATTATTTATTTGTCCCTATTCTTCCTAAACTAAAAGACATTTAACTCCTTTAGATTATACCACAGATTTAACTACTCTCTAGTAATAGCATGATATCTACATATCAAGAGGAAAGTAAAACCAACAGGGAAATACTGTAAGTATAATATGTGTCACTTTAATTGAAATTAGTCCTTTCTAGGTAGGAAGAGGGAGGTTAGTTCCTCAACAAATTATCTCCAAAAAGATACTAATGGTCAGATTATCTTCTGTTTCCAATAACTGTACTAAAATAATTTGTATAAGCCTGGCTGTATTTAGCCAGTGCATGTGTTATTGGATCCAGGCAAATTTATGAAAAATATGAAAGATATTAAGCATAAGAGTCCCAGGTTTCTTTCTTTAAAATTCAAATTCACCAGAATTTTACTGCTTTGCTAACCAGGTTCTAGGAATTTGCTAGAATGGCATCTTATTTAATGTTCACGGTAATCCTCTGTGGTCTTTGTATTGCGGGAATGAGAATACAGTAATTGCTAACCCTCCCATAACCTTGAAATTTAGCAGGTTTGTTTAATGGAGAATTGCAAGCACATGTAGCAAATTTCCAAAATCCACATAAGACAAAGCCTAGCTTAGTCCACACCAACTATATTTGTGAAGCATTTAAAAAGTACAATATTATTTGCTCATCTAATACTTTAGAAGCAGGCAGGCTCTCTCTATGTAACACATTCATGTTTTATTGTAGTTGTTTAAGCCAGTCACTCCAAATGGATTGTTTCCAGAATGCTGTCAAGACTTCTGCCTTGGACAGCAGCTAGGACACATAGCCATAAAGCTTTTATAATTATTACTTACTGAAAAAAACAGCAGAATTCTGAAAGTTAGCTGTTGGCTCTCATGCCAACTTGTAAAAATTCCATTTGCAAAATTAAATTGTAAGAAAATATTTTAGCAGCACATACCTAGTGTGCTTTGGAGCGCTTGCTGTTTTAGATGAATTTACAAAGTCTCATGAGTAGCACACAAAAAATAAAACAAAATCTGGATAGAGAACCATCTACTTGCCCTGTGGTGGAGACTGCGAAAGGACCAGCTTTCTGTTTCTCAGTCACTGGTCTTCACACTCAGAAAATCTTTTCCTTTTCTGTTTCAGTTTTTCGTGGCAGACCCTGCCCAAGGACCACCTCTGCAATACTGTGGAACCTGCCGTGATGTTCAGAAACACACTCTACGTGAGCTGGACGCTACTCCTACCACGTAGAGCTTGGTCTTCTCATGACTGACAAAAGTTATTACCAAAATAGCTGGCCACAACTGATTAGTAGGACAGTTATAAATGAAAAAAAGTTTGTCATAAATTATTGCCTAACTAATATATGAAATAATAAGGATACTAGTGGAGATTTATTTTTTTCAGTTAACTTGATATTTTCTGCTGCATTTGCAATTGAAACATTCATAGTTTAAGGGCTGGATGATATCTCAGTGGACTAAAGCGCCTGCGTAGCCAGATGCAGGGACTAGGGTTTGGTCTCTGACATGCCATATCAGCCCTGCCCCAAGGGCATACGGAGATGCTGATGGACACTGAGCGTGGTAGCACACACCTATAATCCCAGTGCTTGGGAGAGTGAAAACAGGAGAATCACTATGAGTCTGATCTATTTAGTGAGACCCTGTAGACACTATATCAAATACATACCAAAAAAAAAAAAAATCATGCTTTATTGTAAAATATATGCATAGTGGATTTCCATTGAAAGAGTACTCTAAAAGTTTCTAAGAGTTGTCAAGCACCCAAAATTTCAGTGTGATACATTTCACCTGTAATCTGTAGACTCTGGAGCCAGATTTTTGGATATAAGTTCCAGTTGCACCCCAGGCTTGTATCAGAACTCCTAGAACTTTCTTCCCATTTGTTTTATTTCAGTTGTTTCATCAGCAAAATTATGATGATAATAGAAGTAGGTAACCTGTTAGTTCCTTGTATGGAATAATGGACTCAGTAAACAAAGCAGCAGTTATAACTATCTGACAGAAAATTTCTGTAGATTTTTATTTGCTAACTGTATAATTATCTTATAACTTCCTACAGCTGAGCAATGAGCCCATTCACACTTAAGTGTATTTACTTCAAATACCTTTTCCTTTAAAGCATCTGGGAACTGACCTCTGCAAAACACAGCCATGAAAATTCTGTTGGATAACATGAATGAAGGTAATACTCTATCTTCCAAATCCAATCAGGGAAAACAGAGCCTGATAGAACTGTGATATATTAACACTATCTCAAAGTTCCCTGCTATAAACAATTAATAATATTAACAGGTCCTCATTCTCTGTATCTGTTGAGGACAGAAACCACAGCTACTTTCTTTTTCCTAGTTATGTGTAAGCAATCAATCTAGTTCAGAGAAAAGTCTTCTAATAACTGCTGATGACCTGTTCTGGCAATTTTTCAGGTATCACAGGACTTTTCATTCACCAGCTACTTTCTTCTCCCCTTAGGGTGTGCTCTCATGAGCTGCAGTTAGATTACTCTGCTGGGTACAATTAAGTGTTAGTGAATGTTCTTTTCTGAAATTTTTCTAGCCTCGCAATACATATGTGATGCCACAAGTTTAGTGATTCCACATGAAATCAATAATATGCTTCCATATTGCTTGAAGTTCAACCATATTCCTTGATATTATATTTGATTTGATTCCCAAACAGAAACTACTAGACACTTAACAAATTTCTGGGGTTATACTAATGCCATTAATAACAAGAAATCAAATTGGTGCTTTTGGAAATCTTTCTTTTTTCCACAGGAGAGGAAACTTTCAGCATGGTCCTTTGTTATTATGTAGTTTTCATCTTATAGTTTATTTAAGTTTACTTATAGGAAATATTTTATTTTAATGTACTCAAAACTATAGTAAAAACCTTCTAAAAGTGTGGATAAACTCATAGTTTCCTACATTGCTTGGGCAACCTAAATGTTCCATGAGCCATCTGGGGAATTTTAACATTATAAAAATATGTGTCATTCTCTTGAATTCAGTAATTTACTTTTTACAGTATATGTTTATGTACACATACATATACACGTACATATTATTTTTTTCAATTAGCACATGACTAGTCGTGCAATGTATTTTTCCTGTAACATAAAATGCTGAAAGCACTATGAATAACATTAAGTCACAAAGCAATTAAATTACATAAATGCAGTGGAACGCAAAATATGCTATTGGGTCATTAAAAGTCTGAGAATGTTTTCAATACATTATTGAAGAAAAACAGCCTTGATAACTTTGATATGTAAATAAAGCAACATATGTGTATTGCAGTGATTTTGTTTAAAAAAGAGATTAATTTGTAGAATTCATAGACTGATATAGGTGCACAAAGATAAATAGGTAAATATAGGGGAAGAGAAAGAGAGCAGGAAGAGAGATCTATGTACACAGAGGATGCCAAAGGTGGTAAAACTCCTTCTGCTTCCCTCCGGAAATTGCACTGGACATGTAATAGATCAAAGTAGAAGAACCAGAAGACAGACCTCATCAGAAAGTAGTCTGCCATCCCTTTAATTTTGGAGCATCTAGGATTCAGTGTTGTATCCAAAATACTCAGTTTATGATATTTTTGTTGTAGCAGCTGAAAGAGACTGAAGCAGAAATGACTATCTTCCTGTAGTAAAAAGAAAAATTACAGAAGTCGTCCAGGAGCTTCTTCACGAGACATGAGGATCTTATGCGAGTGACAGTCTCTAAGGTGTAGCTATACCTTTCACCAGATAAATTAATCTTCTGACCTCGTTTTCTGCCTTATTTTTTCACACGTGCAAAGTACCATTATCCATGAAATATCATACCCACACTTTCCTGTCACTGACCCTTACGATTCACTACTTGTTTCTGTCTTTTTCACATGCCCAAGGAGAGAGAAACTCTGATGCAGTTCATTTGTGGGTATAAAAATTGAAGCCCAGTTACCATTAGAAGACAACCTGAAAACATTAATTTCTTCAAAATTTAAATCACGAACTGGGGTGGTAGCTCAGCATCATGAGCGCCTGCCTGCCAAGAGCAGGATTCTGAGTTTGATCCCCAGTATGAAAAGAAAACAGAAAACTGAAACCATGGTGATCGCACTAGTCTATTTAAACATCTTAATAGTGAGGTATAAGGGCTGACCAGATAGCTCAAAGGACTAAAGTGCCTGCTTAAGCAGAGCACAGCAGCTGGGGTTTGATCCCTGTCCCTCCCTCGCAGCACCCCACAGGGCATAATTGAGATTGGGCGTGGCGGCACTCGCCTGTAGTCCCAGCTCTTGCTAGGCTGAACACAGGTGGATAACTACGAGTCTGATCTATGGAGTGATACCCTGTAGACCCTGTACTAAATTACAAAAAAAAAAGGTGAAGTATACTTTGTCTTCCTCAGTAACAACTGTACTGGTGCTGGTGAAAGGAACAAACAGGTTGTGTATCATATGGATATGGGGAAGAACACAATTTAAGTTAAACTTGAACTGCATAATTTTCTAATTACGATTAGAAATATATCAATTAATATATTACATGTTATAACCTTCTATGATTCTTGGACCTTGAAAAAGAATAACAATTTATCCTTAGAAATGAAGGTGGCTATATTTGTTATTTGTCTAATATGTGTCATGGAAAGATTGCACTATACTATAAGGAATAAGAAATCAGCTTGGGAGCTGGAGAGATAGCTCAGCAGACTAAGCACTTGCCTGGCAAGCTCACGGACCTTGGTTCAATCCCCAGTACCATGTACTGGGCTGACTAAGGTGCACTGAGCTGGCCACTGAAACCAGGTGTGGTGGTACACGTCTGTAGTCCCTGTGCTGGGGAGGCTGAGACTGTGAGTCCAAGCTGTGTAGTGAGACCTTGTACTAAATAAATAAATAAATGTAAATTTAAAAAAAATAAATTACATTGATTTACTCAAAAAATATTTGTGAACTACTCCTCTGTACAGCAAGCACAAGACTAACCAAAAAAACAATGTATGTCTTTAGACAACTTACTATTTGGTGGTAAAATAATGACACTGCCTTTCCATTAATAAGTCAATGAATCATACCTATATGTCATATGCATAATCCTTTATGAAGTAAATATATTTGTGAAAAAATATAGCAGGGTAAGGATATCAGTGAGGGAAAGCTTAGGTGAAAATTTCTAAGACAGCAGTCAGGATTGGTTTCCCTGTAAGGATCATTAAAAACAGCAAAGGAAAAATGTCATACAAAGTGATAGGTCAAGGTGAGTCAAAACGCCAGCTTGAGGAGTTGTGCTTATCAACATGGTGCCTCTAATAATTAATATGCATGAAAATATTTGATCTCTAGTGTTCTCATCAAGCAGGCACATGTACGCACAGGATACATATGTGTGTACATATATATACATGTATTTTATATATATGTATGTACATATATACATATATATGTATTATATACAGGAAACATATAATATGTGTGTGTACATATATATATATATACACACATATATATGTATTATATACAGGAAAAGAAATAGCAAAAAATATGGGAAAGTTGAGTAAAACACAGTGAGAAGAAATCAGCACAGTAGAACCCATGAAGCCATTAGGCTTGTGAAATGCTGAGTATAAAAGGGAGTGAGAAACGACTAGACACCTTCACCATGTGGACTGCATAATGACTTCTGTGGGAATAGTTAATTTACAAAAATTGAGGAAAAATCTGATTGGGATATGCTTAAAGGATAAAGGAGATGAGGTAGCTTGGAAGGACTGGGTAAGGGAAAGTTAGTGCCAAAAGTTGCCGTGTAATTTGGGGTAAAAAGGAAAATGTTTTGACAAGAGAGAAAGAAATTAATGTAGGATCAGTGAGACAGCCAGAAGGACTAAGTGCCTGCTTTGACAAGCACAGGGAATGGGGTTTAATCTCTGTCCCACATGCGGCACGAGCCCTGGTCCTGGGACACACTGAGCCAGAGACCAAGTCCAGGCATGGTGGTGCACTCCTGTAATCCCAGCACTAGGAAGGCTGAAAAAGGGACAGTCACTATGAGTCTGAGCTAAGAAGTGAGACCCTGTACCAAATAAAAAAGGAAAAAAGAAAGAAATTAATGTAACACCTAATTATATAAAGGACATAAATGTATTAGGAAAGGAGCAATTACCATGTATGTTCATGTTCACAGAATGATCTGCTGGAGTAAAGCAGACATAAAATAGCTGTGTACACATAATTATAGCCATGGATAAGTAGATCAGGTTTGGTGGGGTCTACTGCAGTCACCCCAGGTCAGGCCCAGGCGTAAGACCTGGAAGGGAGGCACAGTGTATATTGTAAATCACACTCACAGAAGGATTACTGTGGGATTCTCAGGGAAGCACAAGAGGCAATCTTAGAATGGAAATGTATCTAAGAATGAAGGAAAACGTTATAAATAATGACCTAAAACAATAAGGGAGTACATGAAACACAAGATTGCAGTGCTGATTGCTATTAACTACCAATATGAAGTTTATTTAAAAGAACCTAAATTAAGGCTTGTCACTTAATCTGCTGATTTTTGTTTATCTTGTTATATTTTGTTTTACCTTTGAATTTTCTTCTTCTAGATATTGTTAGCAAGTACAATGAAGATAAAACATGGGTTGAGAAGAAGTCACAGCTTTGAACAGAAATAAGCTGAAAGATATTGAGGCTAGAAGAGGATGGGAGTGAAGGAGAAGGATCGAGAGGGAGAGGAAGGAGGGGAGAGGGAAAAGAAGAGGGGGACAGGAATAAGGAGTGAAGCAGGAGAAGGGAGGAGGCAGAGAAGGGAACACATAACTTAGTATCAAGAATTTACACATATGAGGCCAGGGAGATGGCTCAGTGGAATAAGTGTGTGCCAGGCAAGTGAAATCCCCTGTCCTCCCCCCACCAAAAAAAGAATTTGTACATAATATGAAAGGAAAAGGGTAAATAAATAAATGAAAACATGCTATAATAAGCTTTGAGTAAAAGGTTACTGTAATTTTTTAAATAGTATAAGCACTCCTTCCTTAATATAGAAATCCCTAAGGAGTCTATTTTGATGAAACAGATTAGAATGAATATGAGCTTGTTATATTCCATATTACTGTAAATTTTAAACTTCCTGATATACTTCTCAAATATCTTCTTTTTATCTCTATATAACTTAGAGGTATATTTACAAATGATATTCTCAGGAATATCATTTTCTTCTTAATATCATTACTGTACTTTCCCTTTTGGGGATTAAAGGAAATTCAGAATTTTTGTCTCTTTTACCCCAATTGTGCTCTTTCATTTCATTACCATTAGTAGGGCATGTTACAAATTGGGACAATCTTTCCAGCTGTATATAGTTATCACTGTGGGTTCCTCCTCTTCACAATCAGAATACATGTCATTGTTTTATTAAAAAAACTAGATTAACATTATCACAGTGTCATTATATACTGATATAGAAAATGAAGTATAGAGAGGTTTTTAAACAAAGTAAATGTTGATTGAAGATTCCAACAACTAAGTCTGGATATTGTTTCCGTTATACTCTAGGGAATAGCAATATTAATTTTAAATAGTTTATGATTCAATTTTTTAAAAAGGTGTGTACAATACCCCATCCTCTTCCCTTATTTTGAGGGGACAAGGACTCCTTAGTTCACACTACCCTTGATGAACTCACTACATAGTCCAGGCTGGCCTCAAATTCACAATGATCCTCTTGCCTCAGCCTCCCAAGTGCTGGGTTTGTAGGAGTATATCACAATGACTGGTTCAAGTTCACTTTCAGCTGGATACTAAAATTGAAGTTAAGGGCTAGAAGACAGCTCAGCAGCATAATCATCTGCCTGGAAAGCACAAGGTCCTGAGTTCAAACCCCAGTACCAAACAAATACTAAAATTGAATTTAGAGAGTTGTCAACTATATATATTCAGATTTCCTTAAGATAGTTATATTTGCTACAATTTTGACAAGCATTGAATATTTCCATGAATTTTAAAACTAGGTCAATAAGAAACTTCAGTAAGCTCTAGAATAACGTCACCAGACACTCTCTTCCACATCTCAGATTCTCCATGTTTTCTCTTTAGTGTGTTTAGATGTGCCTGTCCTGAGTACATATGCATGATCTTACTCACAGGTTTTTAACTCAGTTTGAGCAAAAACAGAAACAGGAAATATTTGAAAACTGAAGCCATGTGGAGCAATATATATTGTTGTATATAATGTACACATGGATCTCAACACATATATTTTGCTGAAAACTATATCTCTCTGGTTCATAAGATTGATTACATTCTCTTTTCATGCCTAACACTTCAGAGAAAAAAAATGTCATTTTCCTCTAAGAGTAATGCTTTGTCTGCTTCTGAGTTAAATCATAAAGTCAATACTTTTGCAAATTATTACCATAAAACAAGAGCAGGCTAAAACTTTGAAGATGCACACTAATGAAAGAAGTACATCAAATATGTAAAAGTGGTTTCTGTTATGTGAGAAGAAATGGATATTGCAAAATAATTATTTATAGATATACAAAAACAAATATCTAGGACTGGGGTTATAGATCAGTAGTACAAGTACCTGCCTGGCAAGCACAAGGTCCTGAGTTTAATTAGGTGTACCAAAAGAAAACTCTATAAATCAATAAAGATAAGGGCTTAGTTAGGACCAAGGGTAAGCAGAAAGCATAAAAGGAGGCATAAAAATAAATCAACACTTAAACAAAATGTGATATCATGGTTAACAGTGCTAATAATATTAGTAATGATCACTGTGAATATCATATTAAGTGTACAAAATTGGCACATTCTTAGGTTTTAAATGTCAGATTGGCAATTATATGTTTCTACATTTATACAATGTAATTCAATCATACTAGCCTGGAATTGTATATAGGACATTTCATATCACCTTAGAAACCAATATTACAGATTCAAATTTTATCCAGGCTAGAGGTGATTAAGATGTTTCTCAGATAAATTCATTTATTTGCTCAAGGACAAAGAGAGAGAGCTTCTAAACATAAAAAGCCACATTTGTGGAGTCCTAAACAACTATAAAGAAAGCACATGTGCTTTAGATATGGTTGTGCCAGTAGTTAGTGCTTTTTAAAAATATCTTTATATATAAAATAAAAATGTCAGATTATATGGCCTCACCCATTACTCGTCAATTTATGTCTAAGAACTTCAATTTTATTTGTCGTTTGAATAAAAGTATTGTCCCCATCTTTCTTGTTGGATGACTTTGGATTATAAATATAAATTTCTGTTCAATGCAATACAAATTAACATGCTAGTTCACTGAGGTCTTGGCTTAACTTTTTCTTTCACATTGCCCAATATAAATATTTCAGCCCATAGCTCAGCACCTCGCTGATAGTGTGATGCAATGGAGGAAACCTGCTCATCTATAAACTTGGACTTTGGTACCCATTTTTTTTTTTTTTTTTTTTGGTGGAAATGGAGATTGAACTCAGCTCCTGAACTTGCCAAGGAAGCACTTATTCCAGTGAGCCATCTCCCCTGCCCCTTGGTATCCATTCTTCACTGAACACTCTAGATCAAGTACTAGTAGTCCTGGGAGTCACAAATGCCCAGGGGGTGGTGCCTTTCGTTTTTCAGGAGAACCTTTATATGGAATGTAACTTGAAGCAAATTCACGTAAGGAGATGCTTCTGTAAAGTTAGCTGGGGATGAGCCTGAGCTGCTGTTTGTTCACATAAGTTTTAAATCCCAAATCTCCAAGAAATCCAATTGGAACAATACTATTTCATATTTGACGATTCTATTTCTCAATATTTATAAAAACATTAAGGGCCTGCAAAATAGATCAGCAATATAATCACCTGCCCAATGAGCACAAAGTCCTGATTTCAAACCCCAGTACCAAAAAAGAAAAACGAAAAAAAAATTGAAGTTAGAAAATTGTCAACTATATGTATCAGATTCACTTAAGATAGTTTTATTTGATACAATTTTGGTAAGTGTTGAATATTTCCATGAATTTTAAAACTAGCCCAATAATCTGACAATGAATAGTCATAGAATTGGAAAATTCTAATTATCTATCAGTTCATTCTGTCAATGACAAACTAAAATAAGCTCTAGAATGATGTGGCCACCTCTCCATTCCATGTTCTTTAAATTTCACAGTTCACCTTTTAGTAACCTGAGTAATAGCACTACTTTCACATTGGCTGTGTTTCGTAAGCTTTAAGCAATTATCTTTAAAGAAAATGTGAAAATCTTTCCCCATAAATAGTTTGTGATATTGTGGGTTGAGTGTGATTAGGCAAGTGCCAAATAGATAATTCATACAAAAATCATTTAGTCTATTCGATTATTTGAAAACACATTGTAAAAGATGATTGAAAAAAATATGTATTGGACTACCCGACGCACTTCATACACAGATATCAAAGAATTGAAAAGTCCTCCTTTTCCTCCTCCTCCTCCATAGTATTTTATGTGCTCCACAAAGGCAGGTTCCTGTCACAGCAAGCCCTGCAGCAGTGGGGAAACCTGAGGTACACATATCTCCCTTGGTTTCCATTACTACAGCAACTCCTGGAGGAAAGCAAAGAAATTCTCAGCACTGAATATGAAAAGGAACATTTTCAAAAGGCACAAACTATTTGTCATATATTCAAGGAATGCAGTGATTCAAGGTTAATTATGTTTTCAATACACTGTTTTGTTTTGTTAGGACATTATTTTCTTCTTATTCTGAGAGCGATTTTCTATGTATCTTCCTACATGTTGGGTCATGTAAATCATTCTGTCTCCTCCGATTCATCTAAAGAACCAATTCCAAAACAAAAATTATAAAAGGAGAAAATATCAAAAGAAGTATTTTATAAAACATTATTTATCCAATGAAAAATATTTTAAACCTTCAAAAGATCTGTCTCTACCAATGTTAAAGTTACTTTTTCAATGGGTGAATAAACATATGCACCCAGTAATACTCTAATACATCATATTTCAAAAACATCATCCTGTTCTTCAATAGCAACACTGACCTTGCATGTTCATTTAAAAGAGAAGACCCTTTCTTGTAAGTGGGCAGGTAGTAAATATGTTATGCTTTGTGTACCATGCTTCTCTCATTGCAGGTCCTCAATTGTGTAGTTGCCAAAGCAGCAATGGAGGCCTATAAATGAATGAGAGAGGCTAAATTAAAAAATAAATAAATCTTCTTTCTGGGTGGAACCAGGGAGGAATGTACAAGAGAAGCAAAAGAAGGCTCCTGCTGTGCCAGAAACCCTTAGGAAAAAGCAAAGAAATTTTACAGACTTGAAGATAAAGCACCTCAGAAAGAAGTTTGCCCAGAAGACACTTCACAAGGTGAGGAGGAAGCTCATCCATGAAAAAGCCAGGCACTGTCATAAGGAGTAAAGACGGATGTACTGAACTGAGATTCGAATGGCTAGGATGGCGAGAAAAGCTGACAACTTCTATGTCCCTGAAGAGCCCAAACTATTTGTCATCCTCATCAGGGATATCAATGGTGGAAGCCCCAGGGTTCACATGGTGTGCCAGCTTCTTCACCTTCGTCAAATCTTCAATGGTGCCTTCAATAAGCTCAATAAGGCTTCAATTAACATGCTGAGAATTATGGAGCCATACTTTGCATGGGGGCACCCAAACCTGAAGTCAGTGAATGAACTAATATACAAATGTAGCTATGGTAAAATCAATAAGAAGCGAATTGCCTTGACAGATTATTCATTAGTTGCTCAATCTCTTGATAAACATGGCATCATCTTCATGGAGGATCTGATTCATGAGATCTATACAGTTGGAAAACGCTTCTAAGAGACAAACAAATTTCCATGGCCATTCAAGTTATCGTCTCCTCAAGGGGGAATGAAGAAAGAGACCACACATTTTGTGGAAGGTAGAGATGCTGGAAATCAGGAAGACCAGAGCAACAGGCTTATTAGAAAGATGAACTAAGGTATCTACCATGGTCACTTAGTAAAGTATCTGCTTCCAAATTGAAAATAAATACATAAATAAAACAAAACACAAACGCATAAAACAGTTTTTAAAGCAAGCCACATTCAGGATCTTGTCTCACAGAGCATACTTTTCTAACCTTACAGGAAATACTTTAAAGTCTATTAGATTAAATTCATTAATTCATAGGGGGCCAAGGAGATAGCTCAGTGGATTAAGTTCTTCCCTGACAAGCACAAAGGCCTGAGTTCAATCCCTGGTTCTGCCAAAAAAAAAAAAAAAAAAAAAAAAAAGCATTAATTTACTATGTGAGGAATAGAAGGCTAACGGATGAACATGATAAGAAAAAGTCAAGTCCCAGTCTAAATTGTGGCTTATAGCAACTGGGAGGTCCAGTAAGGATCACAGAGTTAAAGGAAAGGAAAGGAGAAGAAAGGGTATACGTTAGTAGTAATGCTCTTATTTCAAACTTGTATGCACATTGATAGGTTGAAAAATCTACTGAGCTCACAACTGTGTTCATACAGCATTGCATATAATTGTGTACTCCCAAGCAAGGAAGGATCTAGGGGTAAACAGAAGCAAAGATCAGAGCTGTAGTGTTAAGCTGTGTAGCAACAGCATCATGTATTTAGTCCTTGTTCTCTGTTGGCACTTGTTCTAGAATTGGAACACTCACTTCACTGCTCTGGGCTGCAATTTGATCACCGATGAAAGGAATAGCCTGGTTTAGATGACATCTAAAATCCTTGCAGGTTTTAAAATCCTATTTAACAGGAACCCATTTATTATCTGATATCATCTGGTGTTACAATGGAAATTCTTTGTACCCCTTTTGTCTTTACAGTAGCAAATGTCATCTTATGTCTTGCCTTATGTTGAATGCTGTCATTTCACCAATTCTAGAAGGCTGATCTTTTTCATTCTTACAATGTTTCTATCCTTGACATTGTTTTTTATTGCCAGTGTAATGACAGAGTGGATTAACCTTCACATTTCAATGAGATAAAATAAATTTTTAAATAGCAAGTAACTTTTCCTTCTCTGTGAAGAAATGCCCAATGAATGAGAGTTATGCATTTTCTTTCCTTTTTTTTTTTTTTTTTTTCTGTTTTCAGTTTTCTCCTTTGTCAAACTACTTTTTGGACCCATGGAAAGACAGCAGCAAAGCAGGCAGGCCTTGAGGCAGAACAATTGACAAACAGCTCCTCTGAGCAGCCGACAAAGGCCCTGTTGTGCTGCAGTACAGCAGTGGGAAAGTTTAATGGAAAAGAGAAGTAAAGAGCCAGAGAACTGACTTTTAAGGAACTAATCTCTTGACAATTATGAGGAAGTGATGGCCTCACATGGGGCACACTTAATAGGTTAATACTAACCTAGCAAAGAAGGATCTCTTCTTCTGCATAGGCAGGGTTTAAAGTTTCAGGCTCTTCAGGGTAGGTAAGGTACTTGCCAAAACCCAACAAAAAAATAAGAAAATAAAAAGAAGGCAGATTATGGAATCCTATACACGATCACAAAAGCACTCTTCTTTACCATGTCTTCAATTACAGAATTTCTAAGGTGAAAAGTATTACGGACACTCAAAATTTTCATTTAGTATTGTTAATGTTCAAGAACAAATTACACTATTTTTCACCCAATTATGACAAAAGCAAGTTGTATTTCAAGTACTTTATCACTGTAATGTATAAGAGCAGAAAAGTTCTAGCCTTTGTTACTTTCAAGAAATCTCTGTGGATGGTTAACAAGACTCAAATGATACAAGAATATGTGTCAAAGATGTCAATGTCAGACATTGTCAGTGGTGCCAAAAAAGGGCTATAAAATACTTTATTTAATTTATGGCTGTGTACCTCATCTAACTACCAGATTTGAAAACATTATTTAACCTTCAATTAGCTGTAAGTTTGGACCAATCACATGTCCTTCATATTTACTAATATAATCATGCTCCAAAGGGTTTGCAAGTTGCACAACGATGTCATGTTGGAAGTCATTCTGTTATGGGAGCTCAGAAAAAGAAAGACAACTAACCTGAGATTCTGTGGCACTACATATGGTGGACAGAATATCTATTTTTAAATATCTACACAATTTGACATTGTCCTCAGTGTACAAACAAGGTGGCTTTGTAGCTGTCATTTTCATGTTCACATATTTTTACAAATTTTTCTTTTTCTTTTCAAGACAGTGTCGTGCTGTGTGGTACAGGCTGGCCTTGACCTCCCTTATGTAGCCCAGGCTGGCCTCAAGCTCAGGACAACCCTTCTGTCTCAGCCTCACAAGTGCTGGGGTCATAGGCATGAGCAAACATGACTGGCATCATTAAACTTTTCAACTATTTAATTTTCCTATTCTAATCTCATGCTCACATTATAAGGAGTCTCCAGAGTAACTGAAAAGTATCTAGGCCATCCTTTAGTGGCAGTTCTCACTCCATATAACTGAACCTAGGAATAAGTTACGGGTATGGTCACATCCAGCGTACTCCGACTGGATTAGTTTCCTAAGTTTTTCGTAGCAATTGTCTTCTATAAACTGGACAGTTTAAAACCACAGAAATTGACTCCATTTTTGCGCCAATAAATCTAAAATCAAGATGCTAGAAGACTGTGTTTCCTTGTGATTCTGAGCACAGTTTTTCTTTGCCTCTGTCTAGCTTCTGGTAGGGGCAGTCAGTCCTTGCTCTTCTTCAGCTTGCAGCACAGCTTGTTCCAGAACAGTTAGGAAAGCAAGTGGCTTCTTTCAGTGCCATCTAAGAAACAGCTACTAGGGAGTGGAGCATCACATTTGTTTCCAGAATTGCTATTGCTGATAAGCATGCCTCCGATCAGTGAGAAATCTACGCAAGGGATGATATGGATAGGCCCTTTCATTGTAAGAAACTGATAGCATGCTTATTGGACTAGAACTGAAGAGAGGCTCTAGATTTTGAAATATGTTCTGAGGTAATAATCCTGCTGAGAAACCTTTTACAAGTTAAGCAAAGCCTGGTAAATTTCTCTGCCATAATTATTTTAGTGATGAAATGATCTAATACATAATGGCATTTTTGACTGCTAAAATCATCTTACTTCATCCACTTCGTAGTATGCGTTTGAATACTTATATAATTGTACTCTTAGATGATACTTTTGACAGTGATAAATCATTAAGAGAGTCACGATACTTTGCAGAAACTCAACAAAATTAGGACTTGGCCGGGCGTGGTGGCGCATGCCTGTAATCCCAGCACTTGGGAGGCTGAGGCAGGAGGATTGTTGTGAGTTCAAGACCAGCTTGAGCTATAAAGTGAGCTTAAGGCCATCCTGAACTGCATAGTGAGACCCTGTCTCAAAAAGACATAAAAAACAAAAAACAAAATTAGGCCTTGTAAGAGTATTAGAGGAAAACAGAGATCTGAAATTAAGCTACTGTGGCTGTAGAAAGTGATATTAACAGATGTTGTTGAAAATAATGGAAACTTTTTATGAAAATAATTGAGGAAACAGCTTTACATTGAATGTTACTTTGGAACAAGAAATAAAATCATTCCAAGTATTATTTATATAACAAATTCTGTAGGGAAAAACAACCTTTCTTGATCCTAGCAAAATTAGGTTGTACAAATAACTGTTAAGTGTTCTAACAATATTAGTGAGAGGAATACTGCAATAACTAAAATATCTTGACTTCTAAACTGTGGAGATCTTGAAAGTGCTCTGCATTTCAAATGTAAAAACTAGACCTTGTATTAATTAACCTAAATATTTCTTGTCGAGTTTGGTATGATAGCACAGAGGGCTGCCAGAAACTTAATTGTGTGCGAGGCCTGAATTTTTGCCAGATCTGGATGTCGTCTCATTAGCATATTCATAAGTCACAGCCTTGTGCAGGTGCCAGAATGCTGCAAAATGTTTTGAGACTATTTGTTGCAGCAATAGAGGAAACAGTAAATTAGCCTCAAAAAAAAATCCATTATACATTATAAAACATAACATTTAATACTGTAAAATATATGCAAAGGCTTTTGGTAATTATTCTACAACAGATGAAGCAATGGATTTTTATATAAACAGTGCAAATAATAGCAATCCAGAGCAGAGGACATACAGCTTTTCTTCTGCTGAAGGAAAGCTTGATTTGGGAACAAGGATGAGTTTTTAATTGATCAGCTAAAACTTTCAAGATATGAAATACCCCATGTTTGAAGAAAAAAACTGGAATTGAGAACTTACATTCTTTATTAAAATTAAATTCTTATTTTTTTATTCATTAAGTTATTTCCATTAAGTTATATGCTAAAAAAAATCTCATAAAATATAGTGATCCTCAATTTCCAATCCCCTTCAAAGGCATACATATTTGTGCACATATGTGTAATGTTATTGTGTGTTGTCAAGAAACTTTTTTATGCTTTTATATATTTAATTCAGTAAATATTCAATCACATTAAGAGGATATTGTATTACCCTACATGATCCGAGATGTTTTGTTTCCTTTACATGTTTCTAAATCTCACAACAATAGCATTACACACACATACACACACACAACTTTTTTTGCTTCATTGAAATTGGGTCATTGTCTTATTACTCTCACTGAAACCTAAATACTAAGATTATTTGATACTTTATTTTGGTTTTTACAGAATAGGCCAACCAAAATCAAAATCTCTCAGCTTAAGTAATATTAGAGTCCCCAAATTTAACATTGCTGTTTTTTTTATTTTAAAAAGAGGTGTAACATTTGTATCTTAAACATTTGTGTATATCTATGTGTCCATATGATACACATATGTGTATGTGTTTGTGCATATAATTAAATACACTCACATTCATATCTGTAGGTGACATCATTGAAGTATTTATAAGAAATGCATCTCTAGGTTAAATTTTAGCTTAAAACATCATATTTTTATAAAAGAATGACATACAATATAATATATGAGAACTGTAACTAATTATGAGTCTTACTTACATTTAAATTAATTTTTTCTACTCTTTAGCTTCTAATAGTTGCTTCCCCGTGCTGCAAATACTTCAGAAATAAGAAAGGGAAATAAAATTTTGATGTCACTAATTGCGTAACTTTTCTTTTTATATTTAGCCATTTGGACATACTGTAACTTTATTCTTTGTAGCTTTATTCTTACTTATTTCAATTCATTTCTGTAGACAACTACTACGGGCTTTCCTGCGTGCCAAGCTGTATAAATGCTCCAGCCTGTGGAAATAAAACAACAGAACGCATTCTCTAAACTATCTTACCAATGTGCATGAGACAAACAATTAGAAATTTCAAAATAATGCAGAATACAGTATGATAAAATTATGCCATTGGAGCTATTTGCCTTATTCTCACCTTCTTCCCTAGTTATGAAAATTATCTTCTTAATTTGAATTGGTGTCTAAGTGATCAAGGCTTCAGGCAGACAAAAAATAAGCCGTGTAATTTGATCTTCCCATCATCAAATTTGAGTTTTAGGTCTGCAGAGGAGTCGAAGACAATGGAACATTTTAAAACAAATATCCGTAATAGGTATGGATTTTCCTACTGGCAGTCAGCCAACTATGGGTGTAAGCTAGAAACCTTTGCGAACCTCAAGAAGCATAATCTGCACAATTGAAATTTGCTGTGTTCATAAAACTAAACACTAAAACTCAATTTGCAAGAATACTTGGAAATTTTACAAACTGAAATAATATTTTCCTCATTAATCTAATTATATTTTGCTGCCCATTATTTGTTGCATTCTTAGAATGAAAGAGAAATGAAAGCACATTAGTGGCAAATTCCTACATGACATGTTCTCCTTGACTCTGGTTCTAATCTCAGAAATACACATTATATAATTCTTAACTAGTACTCTTTCAATTTCAAATTCATTTTTGAATGAAAAAAACCTTATAACTGTCTTCTTAAATTGAACATTTTTTCTCCTCATCTTGCCTCTCCCCTCCTTTCCTCTCTTCTACTCCCCTCCTTCTCTCTCTCTCTCTCTTTGAAGCAAACAGCTCCTCATTCACACTGCACACACCACTATGCAGCCTTGACAACAAACTGAGAAATCAGAGGTCCTCAAGAAAGAAACAGATTTTGCTAATACTACCAATCACTGTACTTATTTTCTTGATATTTTTATATCCCTGAACTTTAATAATCTATCTCACATGAATATTATAAACCATGCATTTGAAAGTTTTGTCTACTTACAGGACAGTTCTTCCACCTTAAAAACATGTTCCGAGGGAGACTATATTTGAGATTAGAATTTAAGCAGAAAGGTAAAGAAACCAGGGTTATATTTTAATGCTAAGGTGTCTCTTTTCAGAGACTCAATTTTCCTCTTGCTTTTTGGGCTGACTGTAATAAGGAATATCAAGATAAGGCTATGAAGGAACCATCCTTCATGGATTAAAATACAGTTTCAAATTGAGATGCAAAAGTTCATTTTTGGCATAAAATCTGTTTAAAGGACACATATAAACATTTTCCTACATTAATTGTATCTTATCTTGATCTTTTATACAGACTCAAAATTGTATATGTATATTTATATCGTATCTTGCTTTATGTCCTCTTCTTGGTTCTGGAAATTTAATTTTAAATTGATAATTTAGCATTATTCATTCTCTGTGAGTTTGGGGAAAATAACCTCTAATTTTTTTTCCTTAGAAAATAGAACATTAATTCAAGATCTCCTATTAAATAAGTTATCATCATCTATAACATTTCTTTGCTAGTAATAAAAATGCAAAACATGGATCTGCCACATCTCATTGATTTTCTTTTTCTTATTTCTTTTGACCTCTATGTGCTTCAGTATCTGCAGCCACAAATCAAAAATTTCTGCAGCATGACTTTTCTGCTATCATACAATAAAACAAACAGCAGAGAGGAAAACCCTTTTAAGCCATGGCTTAGATATCCTGTCTACAGTAAATGAACACACATGCTTATATTCCTCTGAGCAGAGATTTTCCTTGAGCAAATATTTACACAAGTCACGCTCAAAATCACAACTAACCTACAATGGATGAGCATGATCTGAATTATATGCATCCTTCCTTCAGGGGCTATCCAGCCTCGTGACCCAGTAAGGTTTGAGAGGCTTTGCAGAAGCTAGAGCTTCCCCCTTAAGATTTTAAGTAAAAGTGATGATTGATTGCGGATATTATTTGCCTCTTGAAATATCTGCACTCAATGTGTCTTTCATTTCAAGTAGTTTATTTTTGTCTTTATAATGGAATTGCAATACACTTGCATCAGCATGTCTTCAGAGCAATTTTTCTTTAAGTTATCAGTATTAATGTCCATACAATGATGATGAAAACTATTAAAAATTTGATCCAGATTTACAAAAAAAATAAATACTAGGAATTAATTCCAGGTAAATTGTTTCCTTTCCATTATTATTCATTGAAAGGTATTTATTCATGTATTCATCAATTATATGATAGATACTTATTTTGTTCCCTCCCCAATACTATACTATCATAAAATATATTAAAAAGAATTACAATTGAGGGTAGACATTACTTCCTAGTATCTACTTTCTGTATACCAAGGATAGTTAGATCACTGTGCACTTTTCACTTTATCACCAATATAACTCAATAACACTGTTAATACTCTAATGTTTTTGGAGAAGAATCAGGTATCAGTGAACTTTAGAAAATTGAACCAAAGTGGTAGAATCCAAATTGAGCTACCCTAAAACTCATGCCATTTTTATTGTACTTGAGAGTTAAGTAATCACAAATTATTTGACACAAAAGAGAATGTGTCAACCAGGCCATGAGGATAGGCAAGGTTTCTCCATATTGTCATGCTGTTGGAAGATATTCCAGGCTATGAGAGCTTATGAAACAAAAGCAAAGGCTACCTTTGAAGACCTGTGTGTAGCTCTACCTGTGCCTACAGTGATTTGCCAAGAGGCCTGTGACCTAAGAGAGAGGCAGAGGATGGTGGAGGTAGTCAAGATGGTTTTGATATAAGAGAGTGGAAGCATAAGCATGAAAACACCAAGGTCAGGGTAAAGCAAGAAGTAAGATGTCTATGCGATGTCATGTGACTAGGAAAATAGGCTGATGTCAGGACCGCCACAGAAAAGGTGGAGGGGAGAGGTGGTCAGACGTGTTTCTTTCACAACTGATAGTTGAAGAAATAGCCACCTGACTTCCTGTGAGAATTGAAACGGAAATATTTCAAGGTGTTAAGGCTCCTATTTGGGATATTGCATAAATTTTGTTATTATCATAATATGAATTAAAAAAAAGATGTGAGGGATAAGTTGGACTTACTATATCATGTTTTTGAAGGATTACCATGAAGTACATGGTTGTACAAAACCAAGTGTGAAAGAAGAGTAGACCCTGGAGAACGCAAGCATTTGGGCTGAATGTAACGAAAGAATCAATACATATTTTAAAACTGAAGAGGATGTAAGAAATTTCTTACAAATATATAGAAACTATTTTTCAATAGGTGGTTAGCAATAGCAGATATATATTCTAAGAAATGAAAATCAAGAATTTTAAGAGAATTAAATTCTGTTGAGAATTAATATAGGCCACCACAGAAAATAAACATTTTCCAGAAGAATATCGGCCAAATAACTCAGTGGATTAAAGTGCCTGCAAACAAGGGCAGGAGCCAGGGATTCAATCCCTGGACCTGCAATGCTTGCCCCTGACCCTAGGCATGCTGAGATGGTGGTTGAGACAGGGTGTGGTGGTGTGCACCTGTAATCCCAGCTACTAGGAGGCTATAAACAGGACCACATTAGTCCAATCTAGTAGTGAGACCATGAACATACTGTAGACCCTTGACTAAAATACAAAAATAAATAAATAAATAAATAAATAAATAAATAAATGTAAGAAGTGGAGTAAAGGTACAGCCAACATTCATATACAGAGCAAGTTAAAATAAGGTTCTAACAATAAAAACAAGGCAGTCCATTATATCAAAAGATTTGCTAATTAATGGGAAGAATTTATGGTAGATCCAGCTAAAAGGCCAGGGCAATAAAGTTGAAAACCTCCTACTCTCTGTTAGTTAAGTTTTATGGTAAGAAAAATTTAAATAACCTACTCTACATGCATAGACAAAAACCCAAATTAAAAGGAAGAGAGCAATGAAAGAGAGAAAGAGAGAGATGATGATAGAGCAGAGAAAATAGCTAAGAGTTAAATTTTCAGGTAAGGCACTCTGAACTGTGATTCAGAAGGCAAGAGGAAATGATCCTGGAAGAGGAAGGGAACTTCTTCCTCAGAGTGCAGAAAGAAGAATTTAAACAATGCAGTAATGCTAGAGATGGGGAAAAAAGGAAGGCAAAGAAAGGATGGATAAAGATCTATACCTGCCCAGTTTTTTGAAAGAGTGTCATCTACAAATAGAATTGAGCTGAAGGCAGAAAATAAATCTGAGTTATATACATAAATTGGTCATTAGGAAGAATGAGAGAGGAGACTGGGAAAAGTATCATCTTCCTTTATAAATGATGCAGGAGAAGTCAGGGATTTGGGGCCTTGGCATTCCCATGAGACACAAGCTGAATGATTTTTCTCTGTTGGCTCAGGCATAGTTATCTTGAATGTAAACTATGAATTGAACATTAACAGGATTGAGACAGGTGCCAAAGGAAAAGGTCACGTCTTTCATACTTCCCACTTAATTAGTAATCAAAATGAATCCACAAGAGAGCAGTTGTCCATGTCCATAAGGTTTTCATGACGTGCTTTGATGCAAAGCACGTCATGAAGAGCTTAGCATCCATAAATTTCATTACACATTCTTTCTTTTACTTTTAATACTTTCTATGCAACTGTTCACCAGAGTCTGAGCAGTCTTTCTGACTTCATCTGCTTGCATACTCTACCTCCCTGCCTAGCTATGTTATTTTCCTCTATCTTTCACTTGCTTTTCTTACAGATTTCCTAATGCACTCTTCATTCACAATCTGACAAATAGATTTTTTTTTTCTCCCATCAAGTTTCCTGTCAAATGTCAGGTCCACTAAGCATCCTGTAAGCAGGCTGGATGACTTTGTTTTCCATTGCTGAATTTACTCACATTTCGTTTACATTTCTGAGATTCCAAACTACTTTCTAAATTTATTTTCTCTCTAATCTCTAAAATCATGTCATATTTAGCCAAATTCTTGATGTTTTCCTTCAGGAAGGCAGAAATTTGAAAAGCTATCTACTCTACTGTCTGCAGTCCCTATTAAAGTCCCTGAAAAGTAATATAACCCCCAAAATTGCTAAAGAGTAGTTGAACTGGTTAAAGAAAAAACAATTGCCTGAGAACAGACTGGTCCATCATGAACACGACTGAGAAAGAAGGGAGAGGAAGAGGAGATGAAGGAGGTGGAAGAATGACATGGTCATACATGGCTGCTTTAGGCCTGTTAGTTGAAAGCAGTCTCTATATATACCAAAAATAATAATCATTAATACAATTCTCCAAAATTCTAAGCATAAGATGTGTAGGCTCGACAGACCAATTAGCTCAGTGGTTTAAAGAGCCTGCAAGCAGGCACAGGGGATGAGGGTTTGATCCCTGAGCCTGCCCTGCTGGCCCTGCCCCCAGGATGCACTGAGACAGCAATTGAGAATGGGCATGGTGGCTGGTGCTTGTAATCCCAGCTCTTGGGAGGCTGTAAACAGGTGGTTCACTAGGAGTCTGATGTAGTAGTGAGACCCTAAACATCCTGTAGACCCTTCCCTAACATAAAAAAAAAGTGTTGGCAAAAATGGGTGTGTAATTCCAGTAAGAGATTAGTTTTCATTTTATTTATTTATTCATGTATTTATTTATTTGGTACAGGATCTTGCTATACAGCTAGGACTCATAGTGATCCTCCTGCTTCAGCCTCCCCAGCACTGAGATTACAGGCATGCACTACCACACCCAGGTCCAGGGCCAGTGTGATTCATTCTGGGATTCTGGGGTCAGCATAACATGAAATACCGGGAATCGAGCTGGGATCCTGTGCTTGCCAGCAGGCGCTTAGACTGCTAAGCTATCTTCCCAGCTCTGGTTTCATCTTATAAACTTCAATGTATTTTATAGATTCTAAGAAAAAACTTTAAAAGTAAAAAGTAAATTATATGATTTTTAAACAAACACATCCCTTAAATATATATGTGGAATATTTGGTACTTGTGACCTCCTGTTTTCAGGAAAATCAAATCTAGTTTATGATGAATTATCTGTGATAATTCTGTTGAACTCCAAAATTATCTTTACAAAAGTCTTATATCTTCATTGTTATAAATTATTTCTAAAGTATTACTACTTTATTAAAATGGAAGAAAGTTATTTATAGGAATGGGTAGAAATTTTGGTTTAGTAACCTAAAAGAAAATAAAAGAGCTTCCTAAATACCTTTCATAGTAAATCTCAGAGGAATTGACTTTGTTATCATTCTTTTCACATTCCCATAAAACAAAAATTCTGCATGAAAAATACTAATGCAACTTTTCCCTTTTTAACACACTTTCAGTTTTCTACATGGTACAGCAGATGCACAGGTTATAAATTCTGACAAGTCATTCAGATTTAGAAAGAACATACAACCATGCAGCTTTTCCTAATAAGATCAAGAGAATACTTTGCCCAAAATGAGAACACATCAGCCTTGGTTATCAATATTATAGAAAAAGAACCTCCTGAAAATGTCGGGCATGTATCAGATACAAAGCCAGTATTTGGTTGAGTATCAGTTTATCTGGAATAACTGATAGGACAATGTGAAATACTTTGTAGTTTTAAACTTTTCTAGTATTTTGGCCTTTATTGGGTTCATTTCTTATAAATTTCACTATTTTCTTTTCTAAAATTCAGTAGTACTCTTATTAGAGAAGTATGTTCCAATGCATCTATAGATGCCTAAAGTCTCAATAATTTTGAACTCCATATAGTATATTTTATCATACAGTTATGAAAAAGACATATAAATTGGGGATAGGGAAGGATTTACAGAAGTAACAAATAATAAAGTAGAAATAATTGTAATAATGCATACAGGAGTGCATTCTCTCTGCTTCTCTGTGTTCTCTCTGCTTCTGTGTTTTGTGCTCATGCTTCACAACAATTGAAAGGATGCATATTGTGGCTTCTTAGATGAATCATAACTAAATTTCCAGAATCATAATTGGTAATATTAAGATAAGGACTCCTTCTACACGAGCATAGTGACACTGCCAATGGAAACCTATTAATGGCTGCTAAGTGGTCAGAGTGTACATAATGTGTGTAGCTCTAGTAGGCTGTAAAAGTGGATGGATTCATGTCTTCAGCAAGATGGAGCAGTACAAGGCAACCTTTCACTGCATGAGCAGAAGTGGTGAAAATTTAAAACTTATCTCTTGTTTGTTTTCAGAATTTTCCATTTACTATCTTGGACAGGGATTGTGTCTGGGCAATTAAAACTTCAGAATGCAAAATATAGATAAGCCAGAGGAATGTAAATAGAGTGATTTTTTTATGTAAATATGCCATAAAATAAACCAAAATCTAAACCAAAACAAAACAAAATATAACAAATTTTCATAAGTCCCACTACTCATAGATGTTGTACACTGGGGAAGTAGACATTGTAAATAGCTACCATCTGAGCTAAACAAAATTATAAGCAAAATCATTGCAACTATACCATTTATATCTATGAGAAAAGAGACATCTAGCTTAAAGAAATGTCTATACTTTAATTAATGGATTAACTTGAATTTTTAAAACAACATATTTTTGCTGTATAAATATGGAGAAAACTGTTCCAAGAATACCTGAAGTTCAAAAAATAAAATATCAAAATCCACACAGAACACTGTAAAACAATTTTAAATTTTAAAATATATGCCATTTTCTTTTCTAAAACAATACAAACATTGCTAACCACTAGCAACCAATGGCACATGGCCTAAAGTTGAAAAAAATAAAATAATTACTAGATTCTTACAGTGGACTTTACAATTTAAGTTTATCGGTATAGTTTAGATATACATGAAAACCATTTTCATCATAGGAAATTTGTATCATTATATATTTTCATTCCTCTTTGTATCCCAATTCCTTCCCCTCCCTTCAGTCCCTTCTCTCCACCATGCTCACAAAGCCATTTTTCTAACATTTCTTTGCGTTTTCCCTTCTTTCCTTTCCCTCTTCATTGGGACATTTTTAGATAGTGGAGGACAGTGTTCTATAATTCAATTGGAAAATTCATATTTAAAGAAACTAGAATTAGAATTTAAGACAGCTAGATTTATAGTTCAATGTTTGTGTAATCATTCAGGCAAGCATGAAGAGTAATACATTGATAACTGGTATGCATCAGGTATAACATGTTGAAAATGAATGTATCACGTATAACATGTTGAACATGAATGTGTTTGTAAATGAAACTCTTCCTCTTATGCAAATAAAAATTCATTCTAAAAATTGTGCTATTATAATGTAAAAAAGAGATCTGAATATTTATTATAAGTAGATCAGATATAGCCTAACTTACTAATTCTTAGAGTAAGTTATAGCATATGTATTGTGCATGATATATTTGATTTTCTACCACTTTTCTAATTTTTGGTACTGTACTTTATTATTTGCATAGGTTTTCAATGAACAAGTTCTAATTTTGTTTTAAGAAATGAAAATGATCTTAATTTATTACTAAAATAATTTCTTTCAGAGTATTACAGGATATTTCTTTTTTGTACAGAAGAACTGTACATCATTTCATAAATTTTCTTTTAAAAAAACAACAATTCAAAAAATTCTGATTTAAAAATAGGATAACATTAAATTAAATAATTTTTATTTTAGTAAATTGTTTTCAACATGCAGAACTGAAGCCATTTATACTGCTATTAAAACACAGAGAGGGATTAGAATAATGTAGAAATGGAACCAAATTTCATATAGTTCAGTAATAAATAAGTTTAAAATTCATTATGAAGTCCCCCAGTTTTCTGTACATGTGAACAAACCAGAGTTGATCTAATCAAAGCAAATATTATTGCTACACTGACAAAGAAATTACAACACTATTGCTGGGAAGTTTGAGTTCTAATCCAAGCTCTACTATTTACTAATCAATTTACCTAAGATCACTGAGTTTCAGATTCATTATTAGTAATGAGGAATAGTAAAAGAGAGCAAAAGCTAAAAACATTGTTGAGACAATTCACAGTAAGTATTTAATACGTAAGAAAAAAGTACTGTAAATCTAAAGCAGTCACAGAAATATTATGAAAACAAAAACTTGGCTACTGATTATAATAAGATTGCTCATAAGGTCTGAAAATTACAAAACACAGATATTTAATTTGTCAAAATAAATAATTTTTATTAGTAGAACTTAATATATTGTCGTCCTAATTGAATTATAGGTTATATTTCCATCTGCTTGATAATTTTACCCTAGATATTTTATCTAAAAGTCTACAAGTGTTTTTGTGTTTCTAAATTTTTGTACATTAATCAGGAATTCTGCCACATCATACTGTCTTCTAAAGTTCTTAGGAAAATCTCAATCCTCGTGCAGCTGTACAAATTATGTGTGCAAGTTTCCCATTATGTTCAGCTCCACGGGTCATATTTTTTCTTAAGTACTCTGTATGAGAATTGCTTCAGAGGTGACGTGGAAGCACATTACCAAGCTGCACAGGTGCACTGGCAGAAGCAGATGCCTCCTTTCCAATTTAAGAAAAATTCCCGTGCCAGTCTTTTTTCTTTTTCCTTTTTTCTTTTTTTGCTAATGAGCCATATTGATGATGACAGATTTCCCCGAAATGATACTACTATGAAAGCCAGTGCATTAGTGAGATGAGCATATGCTAGCTTCTGAAAACAATAATAAAAAGGAAGAGAAACTATATCATATTTGTCCCTAACCTATTGTCCCATATGTTCTAAATCAAGAGTTAGATGCACACCAACGTTTACATGAAAAATGAAAAGTATGGGTTAGGGACTCAGCTCATCTAAGCACCTGCCTGGCAAGTACAATGACCCAGGTTTGATCCCCTGTACTGCATGCTGTTCAAGCCACCAAAACCAGGCGCGGTGGAGCACACCTCTAATCTGGGAAGGCTGAGACAGAAGGATCACTCCGAGCTTGAGCTACATAGCAAGAGCCTGTACCACGGAAATAAAGACAAGATTAAACACAACATATGGAATTTGATAAAGCTCTATTTTCATCTGAAGACATAAAAATACAAATAGACCAACATAGTAAATAATATCAAGAATATGACAACTAAAGTGGGTGTGGTGGCACATGCCAGACCCTGTATCAAATAAATAAATTTTAGAAAACATGTGACAACTCTTTTATCTCTAATTTTGTTTGTCTCCTCTAATGTGTTCTTTAACAAAATGTGTTTTCTTGGCATTTCAAACACTATAAAGTGCATGCTTTATTCACTTCCTTTAGGTGGTGATTGTACAGGCTGGTAGATTTTATTGTCTAGAAAACAACAGTGAAACCGATCCAATTTGCGCTCTTGTAATTCCAAGTGCTTATTTCTAGACTGTTAGTTTGCCCTCAGTGCTGTATCTGAGAAGGGACTGTATGTAACTTATGCTTAGATTTCTTGAATGCAGTAAACAATCACTATGGTGCTTTCTTTTTAACAGAAGGCTTATTTGTGCCTAAAGTTTACTGTTAAAAAACTGAAATATGAATGAGGATAAAGTGGGAATCCAATTTTTATATTGATTAATAAGTAAAGTTCAAAATACACTGGAGAGTTAATATTTTTTTTAATTCAAAACAAATGTGAAAACACGCAAAGCAACTTCTCTGGATTCCAGCAACAATTGCTCCTCCACAGCCTGTTGCTACTTCTTTTCCAATAATACAAAAGCGATCTATGGTGACTCTGTCAGATTCCTGAACCTGCTTTGCATATTTTCAGGCATTGCAAAACTGCTGAAATAGTTAACATCCTACTTCAGTTTCCCTTGAAGCACTTAGTTCCTTTACTTTGCAGTCTTTGGATGCTCCAGCAGTTTTTATGCCCTGTGTCACACTATCCATTCCCAAGCCAGACCCTGCCCAGGGCAGAACCACTGCAGCGAGCACAATTTCTATGCAGATACAATAGCTGCTCTAGCATCCACTGGTGATGGTTCTACTTTTTCAATGACTATTGAATATTGCTTCTCAGAAATGATGATGAACTATTTTAGAAAACTGCCTGAATATGTTACATCTCAGCGCTGAGACTATATTTTATAGTCATAAAATTTATTGTATACTAATGTCTTTTCTGAAATAAGAAAATAATCTATTTTGTTTTTCTTTGCCAGTATTTAGCACACCATTAATAGAATCAGATTTCTGCAGAGTTGGGTCTTAAAAAAGAAACTACCTTTCCACTTCCTTTCAACCATCCTGACTTGGCTGTTACTCTCTCAATATAATGAAATGAGAGACTTCCTCATCTCCAAAAAAAATAACATCTGTAAAAGCTCATGCTCCGTCTCTTCAAAACAAAATGATGATCTCAGTTTTCCTTCTTTTGCAAAGGCACTTCTGATGGCTACACTGAAGTGTAGGTAGGACATGCTGTACCGTCTGATGTCTGATTCGGAATAAGAAAGCATGCTGGAAGTCTAGTCCAAATTGAGATGATCCAAATGTCAAGTTTTGAGTTGGTCTCAACTCTGAGGAGTCTTGAGGACCTGTGCTGAAACAGTCCATTTCAATCAGGTTAAAAGGCCTGAATCCCTAAGAACTTGGTGGAGTAACAAATGGAAATGTTCTGATGATATAAGAACTGACATTTAATAAAAGCGGGACTACAGAATTAGATGCTCTGGGAAATGGTAAAGTACATCTTCAGATGTTCAGAAAACTACATGGCAGAAAGCTCTCGCAGTGTCTAGCTTCCTAATATTGAGCATTTTTAATGACGCACTTCCCTTCAAACAAAAAGAAAGTGCCTGTAATCCTAGTACTTGAGAGGCTGAAAACAGGAGGATGTGTATGAGTGCTTTTAAATGTTTCCTGCATTTTGTCAGTTGCCTTCTTCCAACATATATTTATAACTAGCTCCTTAATATTTAGTTTTCCAATGCTTTTCATTACTAATGGGATTCCTAAATTATCCTTGACACTAATACATTAGATATTATAAAATGCTACCCATACTCATCAATATATCTGTTATAATTTCCATAGATTCTAGTATGTTTTTCCAGTGATTGCTTCAAATATCTACAACTATCAAGAGATTTCCATGTGTTTCTTCATTGTCTTTGCTTTGATTAGTTGAGGAACAAAAATCAAACATTATTTGTATAAAAGTTTTCTAAACTATTGTGCTGGTTGGAATAAACGCTCTTACACTCAACAGATACAATTGAATTATTTCATTTCCTAAGAAGACAGTAGGAATTACAATTAAATATGTATGAAAAAGGAAGTCAAATTAAAGAGCTGAATTCTTAATAACTGTCGTATGTGGCATCATTATCACCATGTAAGATAAAGCACTATGAAACTGATAAAAATATTTTTAAATAATTTTGAATAAAGTCATATGTATATATGGTACATTAACACTCAATGTGTATACATATTATAAGCTAACTTGTAAAAATATATGACAAAGACTCTCAGAGGGAAAGTATAAAATATTAAAAACTGATATAACTAATTAACAAAATCATAGGTTTCTATTTTTGTCTTATGTGTCCATATTTTTCAAATTTTCTATAACAAGATGTCATGCTTATATGAGTAAAAATATCATGATTATTTGAAGTGCAGAAAGGAATTTTTGTAGCAAATAAATATAAAATATCACAGTGTTCTCATTATCTATTCTCACATGAGAGATAATACATTTAAAAATATTTTTATTTGTGTGATTCGTAAGAACTCTACAATTAGTATGAACTCATATAATTTATAAGTATGAACTCTAGTGTCTTGTATTCTACAGTGATTTCTTGTGAATGAATCGTACAACCAAGAATGAGGGCCATTAATTGCACTATTGAAGTGTTGAATGAATCCCTGAGGCCCCAGATCAGAGTGGCACGTGGGTCTGGGCTTCCACGGGCACCTACCAGGTGACAGACCTGAACTCCATAGCCAAGCAGGGCCCTGTGCCCGCAGCATCTCATCAGGCTGCATAAGCAACCGAGCAGTGATTTTCTTCACTTCATTAATGAAAATGAGAGATACAAAGGAGTTTAGACATGCAAGCCTCAAATATTTTAAGTTCATAAAAATCATCTAGAAATATTGCTGTTACAAGTTTCCTGAGCTAAATCCATAAAATTCCTGATATGATTTGAGAAAATTTCACAATAAATAGTATTCTCTGTGTAAGTTGCACCCACAAGCTGCATTAAACATGTTTTATGAGTTTGAAGAATGATTCTTATACCTAAAACCTTATTTGAAAATAATAAACAAGTGTCATTTGCAAAGAACATAGGAAATACTAGTCATTGGCAAGTTTATTTACATGTATGTCTTAAGTTTAAATTATTTCATGGACCCAGATGACTTCTATAGCCTCTTTTATGACTGAACAAATTGTAAAGGACCACAAAATAAACTAAGAAAAGAATGACCCTAGTATATCAGTGAAACAATGACAACAGTATCATTTTCAGAGGACCATAATGTTGTTTTTCTAAGCCATAATTATTAAAAGATTTCAATTGACTCAAAAACCTTCATCCGTAAAATTTTCACAAGCCGAGGAAATTTACCCAATAAACATTATGTTAAGAGATCACATTATTTTTCTCATGCCATAAATTATTTTAATTTCTTTTAGGATTAGGGGACTATATAATCAATTGTAATTCAAAGTATAAAATATTTTAATAGACAGAATTAAAATAGTTCTCTTTGTACCAATACACATATAACATGTACTTTTAAATAGTTTTAGTAGAAAAGAAGACCGTAAACGCAAAAGCTCATGGCTTGTGAAAGGAAAACAAGGTGACTTTATAGTTTGGAAGAGACAGACACTCCCTCTGGGCCAGACCTCAGGACAAAGGAGGAAACAAATATAGCTACATACTTCTCTAGAGATGGGCATCAGGGATTGACATTCTGAATAGGTATCAATCACTTTGATAAAGCCCAAATGAGTCACTAGCCCAACCCCCAACAGGAAGAGACCCTGTCCTATATTCATGCCCCCTTACTAAGAGGTTTGCTTCCCAATTTGACACTGGATTTAATCAATTTTACCTGAGCAGTGGTGCTGTTTCCCACCTCACACCCATCTGAGTCTCCATGTTCTCCACCAGTTTTCCTGTATAAAAGTCCCAGAAAGAGGTAGCTTTGCAAGAATCACCCATTCAGAGAATCCCTCCTGTTCCTCTCTCAGACACGAGCTTTCTTCCCCTCAATAAATACATTCTCAATAAATGCAAAGGCTTGTAGTTTGTGAAAGTCTTTCCCTCGGGTACCTTGTTCTCATTGCTGACACAAAATGCCAAGTGGCCAAATTTAAAGTGAAACCAAAGTAAATGGTTTCTTTAGCTCACTATTTGTAGAGGTTTCAGTCCATAATCTGCTGGCTCCAAGGCAGAGGAGCAGGAGGTCATGGTCACAGAAAACAGCAAAATCAATAAGAAAAGAGAGTGAGGAGTGACATGAACTTTCTAGCCCTTATAAATTCTTGTCTGCTTTTAATCCAGCCTACTGGGTTTAAAAAGGTGCCAGTCTGATCAGTAGAGTGATCCAGGAATCACCCATCCATAATCCTAGCATCCTTAATCCCAGCCTTGTACTACCAATACTCTGGATTCAGGCACCTCTGAAAAAACCCTATGACCAGATGAAGCTTTGTAAGAGCAAATAAACACAGACTATAACAATCTTAAAATAGCTGTAGTCCATGTTGTCTCTATTAGGTATTGTAATTTGGAATCTAACAAGGTAAAGCTGCTAAGATTCTCTTCTTTTCCTAATTTATATGTTGGAAAATAAGTTTTGAGTAATTATGTCTTTACATTTCTCACTAAATTGTTTATAAAATTTATTAGGAAAAAAGGTATCGATACTTAGCAAAGCACTATAACCCAAGACAATTGAAAATTTTATTGGGTGACTAATGTAAAAAAACCTGCTGAATAATTCCTAACCAGATTTTTGGTGCTTAGACACACTCATGACAACTAAGTAAGTTATTATTTTCTCCTGTGTTAATTTGTTTATATCCTAAATCTTGAAGAAATTTTCTTAGTGGTCTTTGGTTGGCCATTTTCATTAACAATGTAAGTAAACTGCCATCTATTTATGAGTGTGCTTTTTGTTTTTATAATTCCTTTGTACAGAAATAGAAGATACATTTTATTTAAATTAAATGAGATTTTTCCCATGAAGAGACATTTTATTTAAATTAAATGGAATTTTTACCATGAAAACTCATGGATTTAGGTGTGTCTTCTACTGACTATGGCCTGCCCTTTCAAAACTTGTTGGATCTTTTGGCCAATGCATACAACTTTTCTGAATCTAAACACATATTCATTTAACGTACTTAAAAAAATACCAAAGATGATGAGCAAATGCAGTTCTAAGAGGGAAATTTATAGCAGTGAACTCACACTTGAGGAAAACAGAATGAGACTAAATAAATACCCTAATACAGCACCTCAAGCATCTAGAAAAATAAAAGCAAACCAAGCCCAAAGACAGGACAAAATTATAAAGATTAGAGAAGAAATTAATGCAATTGAGACAAAAAACAATATGAAGAATTAATGAATTAAAAGCTGGTTCTTTGAAAAATTGAATAAATTTGACAAAATTCTAGCCAAACACCTCAAAAAGAGGAAAGAAAGAACTCAAATTCAAGCATAAGGATGGTAAAGGGTGAAATTACTACAGGTCCTGTGGAAATTCAGTAAGTGTAAATCTTGAAGAAATAGGGTTAGGCAAAGTGTTCATAAACCAAAACCAAACCTCAAGGGAAATGCTTTAAAGAATCACAAACTGGGATCTCATATTATTGAAAAGTTTATGCATTTCAAAGGAAATCACCAACAGAGTGAATTTACAACACACAAATTGGGAGAAAATTCATAACCAATAATCACTCAGACAATATATATTATTCTATCTAGAATATATAAAGAATTAAGAAGCTCATATTTAAAGACCCAGTATTTAAAGAGCAAATCCAATAATGGGCATTTGGGATGAATACATACTTCTTAGATAAAGAAATACAACTGACAAATAAATACATGAAAACAATGTTCCATAGCACTGGCCATTCAAGAAATGCAAATTAAAATATCATTGAGATCCCATCTCACCCCCAAACGAATGGCTATCATAAAGAAACTAACTAAAGACAAGTATTGGAAACTTCTCAACTGTTGGTGAGAATGTAGACTGGTACAACCACTATGGAAATCAGTGTGGAGACACCTCAAAAAACTAGGACTGGAAATCCCATTCAAATCACCTATTCTCCTTGGGAATTTTCCTTCAAAAACTGAAAACATCATACTATAATAATATATGTGCTCCCATGTTTATAGCAGCACAATTTCTCATAGCCAAATCTTAGAAGTAACCAAAATGTCCATCACCTGAGGAATGAACAAAAAAGATGTAGTACTTTATACAATGGAGCATTATTCAGCTATATAAGAAAGTGGATGCAACTAAAGCCTCTATAATAAGTGAAGTAAATCAGACCCACATCTGTAATTATCATATTGTAACCCTTGTGTAAGAAACTAAAAGAAGGCATAAAATATGAAAAATACAATAGACACAGCAAAATGAGAAAAACTGAACCTAAGAATGAACAGGGCTGGGGAAATGGCTCAGTGGAATAAGTGCTTCCCCGGCAAGTGCAAGGGCCTAACTTCAATTCCTGGTTCCTAAAAAAAAAAAAAAAGAACAACATAGATGGGACAAATGAGAAAAGATAGGGAAAAAGCAAGGGGAAAAACACTCCAGCATACGATAGATGAGCATATTGTACTGATAATTTCTGCCAAATGCTGTCAGGTGGAAAATAGCAGTAAATGTGTAGAATTTTGTCTTTTACTAACTCTGTATGTTGATATCTGTGATCTAAACAATGACATTGAGGACAGCAATATGTAATACAAAAACCACACCTGAATACCTCTCGTCTTGGTCTTCTAAATGTGTTCTATTTCCAGTGTCTTGTCAATTATTATTATACTCTTGGTAAAATAATTTTTAAGACTTAAAAATATTAAGGTTTCTTGAAAGCAAGCATTAATATTCAATTATTTGGATATATATCACTATGGTATGATGTTTTCAGTTCTTTTGGAAAAATACTGAGAAGGAATAGCTGGACTGAATGGGGTTTCCTGTCCTAGTTTTTTGAGGAGTCTGCACACTGATTTCCATAGTGAATGTACCAGTCTACATTCCCAGGAACAGTGGACAAGGGTTCATTTTTTCCCACAGCCTCTCAAGAACTTTTTATTAGTTAATTTCTTCATGATAGCCATTCTTTTTGGGGTTATGTTTTTCTCAGTGATGTTTTAATTTGCATTTCTCAAATGGCCAGTGCCTTATAATATTTTTTCACATATTTATTTGTCACTTGTATTTTTTCCTCTGAAAAGTGTATATTCATCTCGGATGCCCCATTTTGGATTAGGTCTTTAAATTTTGGGGACTGAACTATTTTAATTATTTACAAAATTTATATAGCAGTCTTCTGTCTGAGTGATTGTTGGTTATAATTTTTCCAAATTTGTGGTTGTCTTTTGACTCTATTGGCAATTTCCTTTGATATGCATAAACTTCTCAATAAGATGACATCCAATTGTTCTTTGGAGCATTTCCCACACAGTCTGCCTTTTGTTTATGAACTGTCTGCCTACTCCTATGTCTTCAAAGTTTTCAACTATTTTTTTTCTTCCAGGAAATTTGATGTTTCTCTTTTAATGTTTTGATATGTAATATATTTTGATTTTAGTTTAGTGCGTCTAGCTTTGGTTTTCAGCACGTGGAAAGCAAGTTTTTCCATGCAAGCTTATTTTGAAAGCACTAAGATCTGAAGTACTTTTTTGCAACAATCTTACATGCAGTCTTTATTAGCTGAAATGTCATTATTCAAAGCATATACTATTTGTTTACTCAGATAGTATAATTACCATCAAAGTATTAAAGTGTTAAGAGCAAAATAAGAATATGTTATGACAAAAGATTCTACTTTAAACCAAGAGAAATGTGGACTGAATTTCTTAAAAGCAATTTTAACAGGATGTCTAAATGCCATGATGTCAATCCCTGGTGTGTAGCTCTGGCCCTGCCCCTGGTGCATGCTGAGAGGGAGATTGAGACCGGACATAGTAGCACACACCTTAATCCCAGCACTTGGGAGGGTGAAGACAAGAGAATCACTATGAGTCTAATTTGTGTAGTGAGACACTGTAGACCCTGTACTGAACACATAGAAGAAAGAAAGAAAGAAAGAAAGAAAGAAAGAAAGAAAGAAAGAAAGAAAGAAAGAAAGAAAGAAAGAAAGAAAGAAAGAAAGAAAGAAAGTTAGAAAGAAAAAAAGAAAGAAAGAAAGAAAGTTAGAAAGAAAGTTCATGATGAATTTAATTATTATATGATCATTTACAAGGTGGATACATGCCTCTTTTTAAATTTTGTGTCCTTTGTGAGATTTTGCAAAGCTATGTTTATTATTTTGCCATTTAATACACTGATCTATTCTTTATGCACCGAATCAGTCATAAGTAAAATTAGTGGTATCACCTTCTGGGTGCTTTATATAAAGATACAGCTTTCCTCAGAAGTGAACTGCTTGTCTCTCATGAAAGTCTAAGAAGTAAATTGAAGATATTATGCTACAATCACCTGAATTTTGGAAGGAACATTGTGGTATCAGGAAATTCACATGGATGCCAGTCCTCAGATTTTTCCTCAGTGGTTTAAGACATGGACTTGCTCTTGATAACCTCCTTAGTCTCACACAAATTCGAATTCATCCCTGCCAGACATGGTTGTTGAAAGCCTCTTTGCCATATGTATTTGTTTACGCTTCCAAGCAGTCAAGCTCAGCTGATTGACACCTCAAAATGCACAGACTGAATAATTCACTTGGGGCCACACATGGCCCATTGCAAACACTCGGCACCCCGAGTCAGTCTCTCTCTATCAGCAGTTCTTACTGCTACCCTTCCAGCCTTTAAATATTTTTCTGCTTAATTATTACTTCCAGACAATTTTCAGTTCTCTGCATATTCCAGGGCTATACAGTAATTTTGCCTTATGTCATTTGGGATTTTCTTAGATACAGCCTCATCTTACCTTTCCTTTTCCTTCCTCTTTTCTTCCTCCCTATTGTACTTCTTTCTCTTAGAAAAATAAGACATAAAAATCACACTTCTGTTTGGAGGAATCCCTCTATTTTTAAATGTGTTTCTGGAGAATTACTGATACTGTATGTTACCTCACTTTAGCATTCTATTAATTTATTTACTCTTGAATTTCACTATAATCATTCTTCTAAATTTATTCCTTTTTCATTTTTCAACAAATCCCTCAAAAATGTCTCTGTGAACTTTAAACTTCCTTTTCTATCCTACCTGAAAGAAGTCAATTTAGCCTATCAAGTTCATTAACTTGATAATAACATTCAAATTGTAATCAGTGTGTCTGCTTACCATTCACCTCACAGAGAGCTCACATTGCTCTCATCTGCCTACACTGATGTCTCTGCTCAGGATCAAAGCTCTGAGTTATATCTGGTTTTTCCTTCTTCTTCTACATATATATTAATCTCCTTATGAAATAGTAACATTTCCTTTCTTTCATTTCCTTATTTCTGATCTTTACATACTTTTCAAAAGCCTTCAGCGGTTCTCATTGACTATTAGTACTTTTCTTACCTATAATATTTCTGCCACCTTAAAATTTCATGCTTACATGTGACTACTGATATTATCATTAGCAGCATGAATGTTGAGAGTTATATTGACTTCATAGGAAATCTGTTTTAATTCTATGTCAGCTACCTGCTAAACCAGAAGTTGAGATCTACACACATTCCTAGAGTTTGTTCCTCAAAAAAAGTAGAAAAACAAAAACCACAGCAAAAGGGCTAAGTTTAGAACCTATGTGCTCCCCCTAGGACCCAGGAGGTGCTACTATGAGATGAAACTATTCAGAGGTAGGTCCTAGAGAGGGCGGTCTTCAGCTAGTGCTTGGTTTCAGGTGGCCTTGGCATCCTGCATCACCCTCTGTGATTCCCTAGGTTGTCATGGATTACTGGATTTTCCTCCACCACACACTACCTGCCAGAACAATTTTGCATTCTCCTGAGTAGTCTAAAAGAAATCTGCCTGCTTTATCACAAACTGAAACCTCTAAAATCTTTCCCTTCATCAATGGAGTGTGAACATAGGATACAGTGCTAAGGAATCAAGGAACACATGTTAATTATATCCTCTTTTAATGCCATATTCCACATATATTCAGCATATTCAGAGCTCTCATTCTACATATATATATATATATATATATTTATTTATACATGATTTTTGTTCTGAATTACTATTACTAACCAAAGTGTGTGTATCTAAAAGTTTGTTAAAAAAGTATTTTGGATAAATTAAATAGCTATATTTACCACTGAAAAATTCTTCTTAAATTTGAATGATTCGGTGAACATTATTGGTCAATTAGTTGTACATACATTCAATAATTATTTTAATTATTATTAAGCCAAGCACTGTAGTTATACTAAGGAAGTTGAAAAAGTCTTTATAAAATTTAAGTCATTTTTGATGAGAATATTTTTAAACAGATAAGCAAAATATAAAGTAATCAAAAGATAATAGACACTAAGAATGAAAGCAATTAGAGAAGGAAACATGTTAGAGTGCAGAAGAAATGGAATCTACAATTTTTTGTGTGTGCCAGGAATCAAACTCAGGACCTTGGGCTTGCCAAGCAGGTGCTGTGCTGCTGAGCTATAGTCCTGACCCTATGGAGTCTACAATTTGAAAAGGAGGACTCATAGGATAATTTCTTTTATATTCTGCCCGTTTCTTTTCAAGGATCACGAGGATGTGAGTGTCCAGCCTGTAGATATCTAGTAGTAGATAACACCAAGTACATAAGCAGGAAGAAATCCAGAAACACAGCTAACACTTCTGAGGACGCAGTAAAGGAGGAGGAAATTAGGTCAGGAGTGGGAACTGAGCTCAGACAAGACTAGGCTACAAAATGAAAAAGAAATTAAAGGCGATATGTTGCAAAACAAAATAGGAGTTTTCTTTTCAAAGATAACAGACAAAGCATGCTATAATATTAACAGTAGAGGTTCAGTTAAAAAAAGGAGAGACACGGCCAGCCTGCTAACTCAGCATGTTAAAGTACCTGCTTAGGCAGACACAGTGGGCGGGGTTTGATCCCCAGAGTGCCGAGCCAGCCCCACCCCACAGGGCCTGCTGAGCGGGCGATAGAGACTGGGAGCCGTGGGATGTGCCTGTAATTCCAGGGCTTGTGACGCTGAAAACTGCAGAATCACTATAGTCCGATCTATGTATTGATACCCTGTAGGTCCTGTACACCCTGTCCTACAGAAAAAATTAAATAAATTTAAGAAAGGAGAGAAGATACTAGTTTTAAAATGATACAGGAAGATTAGGAAAATAATCATCCTATTCTTAGATATTCCGTGTGTGTGTGTGTGTGTGTGTGTGTGTGTGTGTGTGTGTGTGTGTGTGTGTTTAAGTCAATAATCAGGTCATACATAATACACACACAAAAATTATAGTTGCTATTTTTTAATTTGTTGAAATTTCCTTTGAAGAATAATAAATCACCCTGTTATAAGTGTGGAGAACTATGAGGATTTTGGAAAAAGTGTTATCATGAAGTCATTTGGAGAAGGGTGAACTTATTTTCTTGGATGATCTCTTCAAATGGGGTCCTAAAGGAAAGATCCAAACAAAAAGACTTCATTAGACATCTCCCTGGAGAATAACATGGTTATTCTTGAAATGCTGCAAAGGAAATAACTACAGTAAATCTGATTTAGAGAGGACAATTAAGTTAAAATTATTCAGTTCCAAGAAGTGGCTAAGGAAATATAGTCTATAAAAGTAAAAGCTTGTTACTAACAAATCACTCTTTTATACAGCAAGTGTATGACCTAGAAAGTTATAGCTTCAATAAACTTACAGACCTGAGCATTTACTGCTATTTCTTACTTAACCTTGCGAGTAAGATGGAGAACCCGAATAATCTCTCCATAAGAAGCAAGTCACATTGCTATATACATTAGTCAATTTATGAGAAACATAAGAAAAAGATGATGCAATCCTATTAACTAAATGAAAAATGAAACCTCAGGAAATATTTTCAGTAATTTTGCAAGATCATATTCACTCCGGGCCTTGGAACAAATATACATTGAACATTCATTGACCTAAAGTAATGTATTGGCACATTCTCTATGAAGCTGATTTTTCCACACATGGATTTCTGCTTGGTAGGTTTAAATTCTAAACTTACAATTCTTTCTGTTTGTGAGGCCATGTGTGTAGACTAATTGAGACATTTCTGACTCCGAGTATTGCGTTCTATTTTCCAACAAATAAAATGTGAAATATGTGCTTTGGTGTTTGGAATGCATGACTAACATACTGCTAAATCCTTTCAGAAGAGATAATGGAGTTAAAATACTAACTATAGAATAAAAATCCTTAAATCTATACTATCCTAAATAAAAAAGGAAGCAAAAACAGTGATAGAAAGATAGGTCTTGGGAGGATAGCTCAGAGGTTTCAGAGAAAATTTAAATTGTGGTAACAGAAGCTACTTCTTGGGGCCAGGGAGATGGCTCAGTAGAATAAGTGCTTGCCTGGCAAGTGCAATGGCCTGAGTTCCACCCCCAGTTCCACTAAGAAAAAAAAAAAAAAAAAGAAGCTACTTCTTATGAGTCTCCACAATACCCAGCAAGTACACATATTGTTTAACTTTCAGAGAGAATTTTAACATTAGCAATTTTAAAATCATGTGTTATGTATCTTGGATATAAATTCAGTTTGGATTTCCATTTAATGTCCCAAATTCCTTGAAACTCCTCAGCCAGTGCCTGTGTTAGTTACGTTACTTGCTGCTGACATCAAAGATTAAAGGAGACTTTCACTGAACTCACAGTTTGACAAGGGTTCTGTCTACTATCTTTGGCTCTGAGGCAAGGTACTGTGGCAGAGGGGCAACTATTGATGGCAGTGAAAGATACCAATAAGAAAGGGGAAGACCAGCCTCTTTCTGTCCTTTATGTTGTATTCAGACTGCCCACCCTGAGGTGGCTACAATTCCCACATCATTAATCCTGCTACTAAATCAGTTCTAAACTCTAGATTCAGCTATCACTGAGATGTTCCCATGACTTCATGAGACTTTTGGAGAACTTCTAGACACAAACCGTAACAGTGAAAAGCTGGGAATGATGACATGCATTTCTACTCTAAAAATAAAAGTTTTCATTTAATTCACTAATGGTCCAAAAGTGAGCTTAAAATTGAAAGCCCTTTGATTCAAGTCAAATAAAAATAGGAATAGGCATATATAATATAATGCATAATTGGTCAAAACTATATTAAATCATAGTAAGATACAGTAATACTACATTCAACATTATTTTAATATTCTTTCCTAAACACATTCAAAATTCCTCAGGCAGTGCCTGTGTTGGTTACTTTTCTTGCTACTGATGTCAAAGATTAAAGGAGGAAACTTTCATTTATATGTAGTCCCAGGAAAACAAGAATTCAAAGTTGAATCATCTTTATTTTAAAATTATATTACAGCTTCCTTGTTTTTCTCCCTTTCGCATTATTTAAGAAAAAAAAATTCCCATATTTTGACTTCATTATCTATTCTATCTACAAAACTGACCATTTTTAACAACCGAGTAAAATCTGCACTTCTTTCCAGTACTTTATCTCTTCTGTAGTTTGCTTCATCTCCATCTACTTATAAAATTATTTCTGCCTAATGATGCTGTCTGCTCCTGACAACCACAGTCCCTTTTCCACTTTCAGAATTGTGCATTGTTTCCTATCAGCACTTCTACAGTAATGATCATTCTGTGACCTACTTATGCCTAATAATATGTGGCTCACAGTACCCTTTAACAATCAGCTTATTGTCCAGATTTTCAGACAGTCTAGAATCTCCCTTCTGAAAAATACCAGTATAAATAACATTGATCAGTGATACCAAAAAATGATTTCAAAAGGAAAGTTGCTTCTTAAACTGTAAAAGATGTTGTGCTAACTTGGAGGGAGTACATAAAGAATAAAAGTTATATTTAAATGAACATAATGATAAAAATAGAAGTCATTAAGAAGATTTATGGTTATTCTCATTGTGTGCTGAAATCCCTCTAGGTGGGAATTCTACCTGATGGTATTTAAAAATGTTTTACTTGATTGCTTGAAAGATTAAAGAATAATAACATATTCACTAATACAGTACTCATGCGCTATCACTCAATCAGTAATAAATTACAATTTTTATAATATTAACTAGGTGTACATTTTTAAAATATTTTGGTGAAAACAACATACTTAGGTGAAAATCATATACTTAGGAATAATTTTGTTGGCATTACTACTGAAACAATTACTCATTGATATCTCACATGGGACATCATGATTCAGCCCCTATTCCCTTTGCTTTTGAAACATACAGAACTCTTTATTTTTATATGTAGTTTGTCTTTGTATGTGGAACAACTAAAATTAAAGATTTAAGACTATTTTATAAAGTAACATTCAGTTAACAAAACCAAGAAAAGCTAGCTCATTTTATATAAATTACTTCTTTTGGGGCTGGGGAGATGGCTCAGTGGAATAAGTGCTTCCCTGGCAAGCGCAAGGGTCTGAGTTCAATCCCCGGTTCCACCAAATAAATAAATAAATAAATAAATAAATAAATAAATAAATAAATAAATAAATAAATTACTTCTTTTGAAATATTACACAGAAAGATAGTTTGGTCTTGTCCAAGCAATATTTCAAATTACTCTGATATTTCCTCAAATAGTCTAGTAAGCAGTGGAAAAAATGGGGTCATACTTCTTTCGAACCTTTTTGTAACTAGGCTAAACGTAAAGGACATTAAATATTTAAATTGTGAATCAATTAATACAGAGGATTATCTAGCAGTCAATGCACATCAAAAATCAATTATTATTATTTTTTTTTTTCTTTTGCAGAACCGGGTATTGAACTCAGGCCCTAGCGCTTGCCAGGGAAGCGCTTATTCCACTGAGCCATCTCCCTGGCCCAAAAATCAATGATTTTTGATGGCAATCTTTTTATAACTAGATATTTCTTATTTCTTGAAGATTTGGTACAACTGTAGAAGAAACGATTGAAACAAATATTACAATGTATTATCTGTAACAAGGGAAAATATATCAGAAGAATCTGTCGGTGTGAATATTATATTTTTTAAATCTGTTTTACATACCTACCATATCTATCATTATAAAGAAAAGCCAATTAATAAGTTTTTTTTAGCTTAGTATACCAATTAATCATTAGACTGTGAAAACTGGAAGTATGCTATGAGGAGAATAGTACATATCTTGGCTCCAGACTATAAGACCCTGACTTACGAACTAGTTCTAGGAGATTGCTACTAAGTCAGCTTTGCTCATTTGTCCAATAAACAGAATTTTATACACCTTTTGGACAAATATACAATGTCATGCATTAGCAAAACCCATACTTAAGCAATAGTGCTGTGAATAAATTTTTTCTTTTAAGCACAGGAAGCACACAACACCACAAATGTGAGAAGGTCCAGAGGCGAACGAGCTCCTTCTGAGGTTTGTCTGTGTCTGGGAATGATCCTCACGGTGGTCTGCTTCCAACCATGAACGTTCACAAGTCAGGAGTTAGTAGGCTGCAGAACTACTTATATCAACATTTAGGATAATAATGAAGGCTTCTGATTGTTCTTTAGAAACTTCAAAGTTCACTTCAGTGTACAATCATTGAGTCTGTTTGTGCGTAAATGCATTTTTCAAATTGTTAAAACCATGTACCTGGAAGGTTAAACATTATTCATGTGTTTCAGAGGCAATGAGAGATAATCTCACCAAAAAATAAAATGAACCCAGTATTTTTCCCAGGAAAGAAGCATTATAATGATTTTCAGTACAAGTGCAAAATGTTGTAGATGTCAGAATTCTTGTCACTCCTCCTCCTAACATATTCTAGAAGAAATGAAAGTAGGTCAAGTTTCTTTATACTATATAAACACTGTTGTATCTTCTCTGTGGTAATTTTACCTAGGCTTTCAGCCTTTGTGACAATGACAAACTGTTACTACATATGTCATTTTACTTCTTAAGTTAAATCTAAATGTATGACTAGTTGACTCGTATGTAAAACAGGTGGTAATTTCACCTTATTAGTGAATAAATTAAACTGAAGTCTGAATTTTCCTCCTGACAGATTTAGGGAAATGGAAATGTTATAATACTGAAAATAACTTTTACTAGATTCACATTTGCTAGCCAAAATTTGTGGCATGACAATATGTGTATCTCTGGGAAGTACCAACAGTCACTATCTTTGAAAGTATTTCTATCACCCCTGTAAGAACATTTGATTCTGTTCTGTTATCACAGACCAATAAACAACTTAGAGGGGTAAGTGGAGAAAGACAAATACTAGTTAGTCCTGAAACATTAAAATCAACCTAGAATGCTCCTTAACATGGAGAGCCACCTAGGATCATGTCAGTCACTGTTGACACTGTTTTTGCCTGCACAAAAGCAATTCTATGATGCAGCATGGAAAAATGTATACACAAGGGGCTGGAGGGATGGCTCAGTGGAATAAGTGTTTCCCTGGCAAGTGCAAGGGCCAGAGTCCAATCCCTGGTTCCGCAAAAAAGAAGAAAAGAAGATAAAAGAAATGAAAGAAAGAAAGAAAGTTGGAAGGAAAGAAAGAAAGAAAGAAAGAAAGAAAGAAAGAAAGAAAGAAAGAAAGAAAGAAAGAAAGAAAGAAAGAAAGAAAAAACATAGAGTTGTTTAAAGAAAAACCCTGTGCTAACACAATTCATCATGAACAAGGCCTGAAAGATGAAAGGTACAGCTTCCCACCTACAATTTAAACTGTCAGCTTGGAATAGATATTTAACTTTGGGATTCTAAAGAAAGTATATAGAGAAGGCCATCTATCTGTTTTTATAGTAAAAGTAAAGAATCAAGAATTATCTTTAATATTCACTTAGCTACCAGTCACATATTCAGTTTTCCCTGAAGAATATAAACATGTGCATTATTGAAAGAGTTACATTTCCTAAAAGTTCAAGGAAGGTTGGAAAGAGTTATTTTTAATCAGTGGGAGAACATTAAAACAAATTAGACCAGTCATTCTTAATGATAGCTGGCAGTTAATTGATACTTATGAAATGACTATTATTCTGGATACTCTTACGTACAGTAGAAAATATCATTTATATTTTCTCATTTTGTTAAGTTTAAGACAAGATCTATTCTGATGATGACTGTTGATGAGTTCAAAGTAGAACAAGCTATTAGGAAGTGGGACTTCTTTGGAGAAAAGAGGTCATGGGGGCATAACTTGAAAGTGTAAATCTTGTCCCAAGCTTCTGCTTGGCTCTCTGCTTTGGTTGACATAGGGTCATCAACTTTCACCATCATCATTTTCCATTGTAATGTTTCTGCTTTACCACAAATTTGAAAGCAATAGACACTGAGCAAGATGGTCCTGGTCTGCAATCTGAGCTTTCTGGGAAACTGAGGCAGGATGATCACAAGTTTGAGCCCAGTCTGGGTAATTTACAAATGTAGTGAGCTTCTAAGCTATATTGTCTAAACTATATTGTCTCACAAGTAAAAGGGTTTTTTTTTCTTATTTTTTTAAATGGGTAATAAATGGAAAAAAAGGACACAAGAAAAAAATGTTACATCACTGTCCTGCTTCAATGCTGTATATGGTTAGATTTTCAAATTTCTGTGTGAAAATATGTGTTTATTCCTGTTTTATAAATTTTTTTCTTCATATTATGTAAGGACTTAAAGTTCAATATATCAATACCTGATGTATTAGCCATACTCTTCTACATTATGGCTAAGATGTTTGATATGTAGACTGATAGGATAAACTGACCTACATATATTGCAGGATAACAATCAGCTTCTCTTCTGGAGGGTTAACAACCTAAGTTTGCAGATCAAAAATTAGAGAAATGGAAGGGCTGCTTGGTCAGCCAACATTTTGTCCTAGCCTTTTAAGGCCTGTGAAGACTGAGGACATAGGAGAACCTGTATTGTAACATCATGTAACTCAGTTGTGTCCCATATTTTCTGATCAAGAAGATTATGGAGCCGCAGAAGAATGTGATTGATGTTGTACAGTGTGCCTAAGGAGAATCACATGGAGAGAATTCTTTCTCTCAGGCTTTCACAGAGAGCAAATTGGCAAAGCCATGACTCATCCACATGACTGACACTGACAAAGGATCTACAAACTGCGGTATAGGATTTAAGGGTAAGTCCTGAGGGGACTTGACTGACCTTATCAGATACAACGGACACATTTCTGGTTATATAGATCTTGCTTTATCTTAGTCTCAATCATTCATCAGAAAAGTATAAAAATGAGGTATATAAAGTAAAGCCATATTGATATACTCAGGTGTAAATAGCTCTAGTCTACAACTTCTGTGGAAATCCCACTACTATTGTGGACTGCTGGACTATGATGGAGTGTTTTGCTGAATTCAAGCATCTATAATATTTAATGCCAATAGAATACCCATTGGTGACAGCACTAAACAAATAAAAAGGATACAAAGGAAAGACCATTTTGTATTTATTAATCAGCTTTGAAACTCTCATTGATATTTGTCTCAATAAAATAAAATAAATAAAAACAATCAATAAAATAAAACCAAAAAAGATACATAAAATGGCTGATTATGTAGCTGTGAGTAGAGCACTGAGTACAAGCCTCAGTAAGACAAAAATGTTAAAAAAAATATTATTGCAGCCAAGTAGCTAAGTACTGAAGCCTTGAGGTAGCATCAACTATTCTTCCTTTAACTTGATTTTGTCAAGTACATTTTTACAGCAACAAAATTTTGGCCAACATGGCTTTAATTAGATAATTGATGAATCAATGAGAAGCCAAAACCATGCTGATCAATAGAACCTTTTTTTTCTGAGGCCAGGTTTCAGTATGTAGTTCAGGAGATCCTTCAACTCAGTATTAGCCCATGCTGGCCTATCGCAGCCTCCTAAATGCTGAACTAGAGGCTATGTCAGTCACCCAACAAAATCTGTATGAAGAAAAAGTCCATTACTTGGGGAGATAGTGCGGGAGTCTAAGCACCCACCTGACAAGTATAAGGACCTGAGTTCCATCCCTGGTACCTCATGCCATGGGAGCCCCAAAACCAGGTGTGCTGGCACTTGCCTATAATTCCAGTGCCTCCCCAGCATTGGAATTATAGGTGGTAGGCTGAGACAGGAGGATCACTGCAAGTCTAAACTGCATAGGGAGACTCTGTACCAAATAAATAAGCAAACAAAGAAACAAATAAATAAAAATGTAAAAAAAAGAGAAAGTCCATCACCACTTTCTCAAGTAACAATTAAGCTCCAAGCATAAGTTAAGAACACTAATAGACTGACTACAAAACACACTTAGGAACTGGCAAATTATGTCTAGTTATTTTATCTTTTGTACATATTAATTCTAAAAAGCTAATGTGATTATAAAATTATATAGCACAAATCATTTGGAAGGTAAAAGATTACTCACCTATAAGTGATCTGAGCATATCATAGTATTATTCTCAATTCCCAGAATAATCTGTTTCATAAATAAATAGTCTTTTAAAAAGCCAGCCTTCATTATCTGTGAGCATCATGTCAACCATCTCTACATTCACACAGTTTGGTACACAAAACGACCACACAGGTTTCTCACTTGATAACTGCCAAGATTTTCACCTAGGTCCAACAGAATATAAAAAGGAGAGGAAGAATATGAACAGTAAGATAGAGGAGCTAAGGGGATTTAAACCACAGCCATCAGGCAGTATAACCTACTCACAAGAATGGAAAACCTTCTTGCTGTCACCAGCCCATCTCTCTCTGTCAGGCTTACTTATGCCTACTCCAATAGCCACTTGCCAAACCTATAAATATGACTGAATGCACATCTTTCTTCTTCTGGACAGCAAAATCTTACATTACCACCTTAGGACACATACATGAAATAGAAGTGAAATGCTTTCTTATAACTCAAAAAATGGTTCCATTGGAATAAATATTATACAAACAAATTGAACATTCTCCTATGTTTTAATTTTTTTCTCCACATATCTCTTATGATCTCTTTTCCCCCTGTTTGAGAGAAGCAAATTCTGTGGCTATTCAGAAAATTTCAAATTAGGAACCTTAAGAACCAAGTGTTCTCAGTATTTCTCAGTTTAAAACTCTGAAGATGAAGAAGTTGAGTTAGTCTGATCTCAGAGATAACATCCATAATTATGAAATTCTACCTAATCAAAAAAATGAACATGTGGAAAATTTCCACTTGGCATAAACCTTAGCCTGTAAAGACGTGCAATTCATAGCACCAAATAATGAACAACCTGAAGAAAATTTCTAGTTAATTTGAGAAAAAATGATTCATGAAAAAGGAAAATGGAAAAAATATCTTGCTGTATTTTTCAAAATAGAAAGTACTTTTTCAAAAATAAGCATAAATGTTTGAAAAGATACAGTTGTCACAGTCTTTCCTGTTTTGATATTTATTCTTTATAAGACATATGAGGTCCAAATTGTGCTCATTTTTTATGTAAGTTTGACACTTCATACCTTCAAGACATGGCTTTCTTAGACATTTTCTGTTTGTGTTATTTGTTTTAAGTTGAGTTAATTTCCAATATCAATCATAATTTTAGGGTTTTTTTTCCAATTATCATCAAAGTCAACTCATGAGAGAAATCAATGCCTATCACTTGACGATAGGGTTTTTTTGTACATATTTAATCAGGATGTGACATTTACTTTCACATGCTTTAGGAATGCGTTCAATTCTCATTTTACATTTTTCTCACACAGAAGTTATCAACTAAAGTATCTTCATCTTGAAATGGATACAGTTGTTTTTTAAATGTACAAGGAACATATCCAAGTTCTTGAGAAGTATTTTAAGAAGCACTGAATACACTTAATTTTTTAGAAAACTTTAAAAATGAGTAAGGAATCTCTTTTTAAAAGTATAAATCCTCTCGTTTACTTTTTAAAAAGAATAAAAACAGTAAAAAACAACATCACAACATAGAATGTCACTGAACAAAATAATTCAACAATGAAAAAGAAAAAAAGAATTCAATAATGGTTGTTATATTGAATATTGTTATCTTCAGATTAGTTGCTAAGATTACCAGATGAAAGCATCCCAAGTTGGTCAAAAAATTAAAAAGAAAAGAGAGAAAAATTCAAATATTCATGGCTCCTTTCAATAGACCAGCAGAAACCATCAGAAAGGAATGTCTTATCCACCCTATCCGTTGCTATTAATGAACTACTTTTAATTCTTCTCAAATTTTATTTAGAGCACTTCAGAAAAATCATTCTGTGTAACATTTTTACATTCACTGATAATTTCTTCTTCTGGATCACTTAATGACTGTCAATTACACAGCATAGGTAATTTCTTCAGTGACCTACAGTTGGGTCAGATAGAATATATAGAGATCCCTAGGTATAATATTCTGTGTTAAATGTCACAGCTATTTGGTATTGTTTTTATTTAGAGAAAATTTTGAAAGTTGAATTAGTTTTTTCCTTTGCTTTTTGGTATTATGGTAATTAAATTTGAGAAATATTAGTGTTTATATTATAAAATCAAGTTTGCATGCCTAACTATACCTGGTAATCTGAGCAACTACTTTGAACAATAGTACTCAATATAATAATCATTGTTAATTTCTTATCATCTTGTTTTGAAATTCTATATCTTCATTGGTTTTTTGTCTCTGTAAAATAAAAGAATACTCAATTTCATCTGATGTAAAAAACATAAAAATAGTGATTGAGAAAATATGTATCACTACTCAGTATTTAGCAGTCAGATAACTGTAAAAGTTAAAAGAAAACTTTTAACTGATACACCTATAGGCTAAGGAGAAAGCTTAATGACTTAAGCACCTGCCTGGAAAGTACAAATTCCAGAATTTGATTCCTGGTACCGAGATAAAGGAAAAAGAAATTTACACACATATGTCAAAATCTATACCTGATCTATGTGACACCCATAATATACTTTTATAAATGAATGGGAAATTTAAATCCAACATTTAAAAATGATCTTTGAAATGCTTGGAAATCCTTGGAATATGTTGCTACATACATTCACCTTTATTTAATGTTCAGTAAGCCACTTTCACTACAAGGGATTACTCCTGCTCAGAAATCTAATCTATACCATTCCCTGTTTTATCTGAAATATTCTTTGTTTTCAATTTCTTTAGAAGTTCACTTTTACCAAATCTGTTCTTCAAATTTCTTCAGAGAGCTACTTGATTTCTTCTAATTTGCTCCTAAAAACATTATTCTTCCTCTCTAGTTTGAGACCAGTTATTTACCCACTGAATAATTTTCTACTGATAATCTTTTGTAGCCTTGCATTGCTAAGCTTCCAACACATTGGTCCAGCAAAATCATACTCAACATTCTATGTGTCTTTTCATCCAATCACCTTTGCACACCTTCACACACATGAATGTGCAACCCCTTGCTAATTGGTCTATCATAAAATCACGATCTCTTAACTCAGGTGGACTCTTGGATTTGCCTGTGGATGTTTTCTATCTGCATTTTCCATGCTTATTCACAGAACACAATTTATGAGCCCTGTGTTACTAAGGACCTTCTCCCAAATTCCTGTTTGCTAAATGAAAGGTACAATCCACACCTCTATGGAACATGTGTCCAGACTTTGGTCAACGACTCATTAGTTCCAAATTAGATCCCCTCAATAATTTTTTGTGAATAGAATTTTTTTTTCTAATTTCACACCATACTAAAGAAACACATTTCTAATAGCCACTGGTACTCATTCCACATCGAATCACTCTTCACTATACTGATACCTGGCTTCCATCCTGAGAGAAGCCTTTCACAAAGGTTATGCAGGGCTATTAAACAAGTGCAGGGCACCCTTATATAGAATATTCAGACTTTCCCCAACTCTCACCTAATTAATTCAGTGATGAGTCTGGTCTTAAACCTGTTTCATCTCCTCTTGAATAATCATTTTTTGCCAGTATTCTGTTTTACTGCCACTCTTTTCAATCTACACCTGTTCCTGTGTAGTCTGAATAATTTCATCTGTCATTTCATTTGCAGTGTGCTGTAATTCCTAAATCTGTATTTGTTATTCAAATCTGTCCTTTATCTTTGGTCATATAATGAAAATGTCTCTAATATTACAAAACACAATTATAGCTTCATTTATACAAAATGGGGGCTCATGTTTCCCCATGATTTTGTGATTCTTTTTTTTTTTTTTTGTCCAAATCAGTAACATCTTAACTAAAATAAAACTGGATAACTTTTCTGTCCATTATCCTAAAATGTTGTCATCAGAATCAGAAAATTCCCTATCTAAATATTTTCTGAATAAAACCCCTCTTTACATATGGATTAGTCTCTCTGATGTCTAAATAATATACTCTTAAAATCAAAAGTTTCTCATAAAAGAATCAGTATCTTGGTGATAGAATGACTCACTTTTTTTCCAATCTTCCAATAGCAGCTCGGTGTCAATTTAGCAAGAAATAATCACCCAGAACCAAAATTCCATTTCCTAAATAAGAGCCCTTTCTGCTTGCTTCCTTCTCATTGTATTGGTCAGTTTCCCTCTTGGCTGGATACACTGACATGTGATAACATTTACAGACTGGGCAAAGTTCAAGGGGCAATCTCGAAAGAATCTGGCTCCCTATAGCTGTGACTGAGAAAATGTGATATTTTGCCTTTGCAAGGCATTCTTCTAGAGTAATTTGTGAAAAGATATTTGTTCTTTCATAAATACTATTATTTTAGGATATCCTATTATTTTCAGCTGAAGTTAATGCTAATGAATACACTGGAGTTTTGGCTATTTTTGAAAGAATGGACAGTCTCAGAAATCTATGTCACCATGGTAACTACTGGCTAGAACAGACGAGCATCAATGTTAAAAATATTGCATTGTCTCCCTCTCTGGAGTTGGTTCTTTAAAATTAAGTTATTTGCATTTGGATCCATGGAAAACACATGATATAGTTCAGTTTCCTTAACAAACATCTAAGATTGATAATTTTATCTAATGATCTTGATATTCATTTTTTGTGTACTTTATATTCCACTTAATCCTATTCCTTACATTTCTCTCTATATATTATAATTTGTCCCTATCTTAGTTACTTTTCTCATTGTTAAGACAAAATATCTAACACCCACAGTTAAAGGGGGAAAGTTTGTTTAGGTCACAGTTTATAGCGGTTTCAGTCCATAATCTGCTGGCTCCAAGCAAGGTAGCAACAGAGGGGCAACAGCTTGGTGGAAGAAGGAGGCAAAAGCAATCAGAGAGCAAAAGGGAGGAAACAAGGGGCTGGGGAGATGGCTCAAAAGAATAAGCACTTGCTGGCAAGCGCAAGGGCCTGAGTTCAATACCCGGTTCCGCAAAGAAAATAAAAGAAAGAAACAAGTCTCTTGTGTCCCTTTTATTTTATTCAGCCTGCTGGAATTAGGCTAGCACCAATCCAATCAGTGGTTCAACAATCACCTCCCATTAATCCCAGATCCTTTAATCCTAGCCTTGCAATACAAATCAATCACACACTAGATTCGGGAGCCTCTGAAAAATCCCACCCGTAAAGCACAGAAGGCTTTAGGGAACATCAGACACAAAGAATAACACTCTCTGTGGAAGGCAGCTCCCAAGACCATCAGTGGCTATCTGAAATGGTGGAGCATAACAGAACATATATAGAATTAGTTTTTTCCTATTTGTCTTGCAGTATCCTGATATAGTGCCAGAATAATTCTGTTCTTTTTAATTTTACAGTGAAGTGCTTCCTATGCATATTCATTCTCCTGGTTTGGTCAGTAAGCAAATAAAATGACTTGAACACGGGCACTCAGATATGACTACTGCAGATTAGATAACTGAGACAGAGCTACTAAATAGCTGGTCTTAGTATAAGCTAACAGTATATATAGCTATTATATATACAACTTGGAAATACTGGGCATAAAGAAAATCCCAGTTGTGGGTGGTCTGAAGTGGAACATTATGAGAATTCATCACATGCCTAAGAATAGAGTAAGGGCCCAGGGATGTAGCTAAGTGTCATAAGTGTCTTCCTGGCAAGCCCAAAATTCTGACTTTGATCCCAAGTACCACCCCTCCACCAAAAAAAAAAAAAAAAAGAAAAAAGAAAAAACACTAAGACAAGAGTAAAATTTGAAACTTGAGCATTGCTTACTTTTGAGATTTGTCATTCAGTATTTTCAAACACTGACTGACCACAGGTAACTGAAACTATGACAAAAAAATTCTTACATAAGGGAGAACTGCTGGATTCATTTCCTTCTGCCACTCTTTCTTAATCTATGTATCACCTCTTCCTAAAAACTTCTTGGATTCTTTATTCACACAGCAAACTTGCCAGTAGGTACCTCCTGTGAGCCTCAGCCTTTGCTGTCCTGCTTCTCTACTGAGCCTTTCTATCCTTCCAGGTTATGTGAGATTTTCCCCACCATTCTGGTAATTTCCTGAGCATATCTGTTGCTATCTTTCTTTTAAAATAATTTTAACTACAGTGTCTATTACTCATCAGTATTCTAAGTAAATCATAGAATGCCTAAGAAAGATTCAAAGTGTTATTTTCAAACAGGCATTGCCAGAAATTCAGACTGTGAATCAGTGTGTTTTAAGTACAGAAATCTGTACTTAAAAAACAAAAACAAAAACATCCCTGATGATTTGCACGCAGGTAGTACAACAAAGACGGTTTGTCAGGTGATGTCTTAGAATGCAAGGTCCTGGAGAGTCTGGGTTGTCTTTTTATCTGACTTTACCTAACAGCTAATATATTGGCATTGGCTCCACAAACACTTGTTAGCAGAAGTGTCTTGCAGCACTTGGGAGAAGCAGGAATTAGTGTCTTGTCATAAGGTCAATTTAACAAATAGAACCATGCAGTACAGAGCTAAGAATATCCCATCTATACCCTGGGCCAGTTTAGCAAAATGCAGTACAGAGATTAGTTTTACTAAACTTGTGTGTCTAAATCTTACACAGAAATCTTAGTTACAGAAGAAGTATAAAGGTGTATATTTATTCAAAGACAATATTTCCTTGAGTCAGGGGTTGGTAGCCTACGTTATAATCCCAGCAGTGGGAGGCTGAGAACAGGAGGATCGCTATGAATCTGAGCTACATAGTGGGAACGTATAACAAATGCATTTTTAAAAAGACAATATTTCCTTGCCTCTACTGGGAAATAAGTATCTATGAATATCTCTGGATTATCATAAAACACTCCAAATTTTGACCACTCAATAATTTTATAAGAATAAAATTTTGGGGTCAGGGAAATGGTTCAGTGAGATAAGCGCTTCCCTGGCAAGTGCAAGGGTCTGAGTTCAACCCCTGGTTCTGCCAAAAAAAAAAAAAAAAGAATTTATGTTTTACAAACATATGTATATTATTTACAGTAAAGTTTATATTACTTTGCACTATATCCTAAGTATAAAACTGTCAGATTTTTCATCTTAGAAATGAAACGTATTTTAGTTGACAGATATTTAAATTGAATCTTTAAAAATTTAAACGAATTTTAATATCCTGATGCATATACTCTAATTATTGCAGGTATTGTTCTCAGTAGACTTTTTAAGGAACTATTACACAAATAATTTGCATCGGTTGACAATCTAAAGTTCTTGGAGATAAGTACAATATACCCATACAATACAGAGACGCTTTTAACAAAAGAAAACAAAAATAAATTGAAATTAATATTGTATTAGGTTCAAATGAAAGACACCAAGATTTTATAAACATCGTACGCATTTAATTTTTTTTAAAATTCCAACAAATACAAGTACTTTTTCTTAAATTATCAACTTGAGCTAAAAGTCCTACTTACGAGACACAGAGTCATTCTAAGAGCTAATCTTGCTTCACTCTTACATCAAGCTGCCACTAGCCTTTCCTGCCAGCCCCTGTTCCTAGCAGAGTGACTTTCTTGAGGCCTTATAGCTTTTTTTACTTTTTATTTGACACATTGTGTCCCTGTCCTTGCCAGATTTTACTATACACTCAAAACCACATATGCACTTGGTTTTTCATTTTCTTTCCTAATAGACCTTGAAATTCCCTTCATAATGCCAATAATTAGTCAAATGGAGATTTCCCATTAGCTGTGAAGGTTTTCTGACTAATGTTTCAGGGTGATATATTTTAACCCTGTGCACCGTTTAGAGTGCTATATTAAGTGTCTTCAGTTTGATACAGTCTCCCTTTAGACAAGAATATCTTCATTCTGTGCACTGGTTTACAATTATCAGCCAGAGCACAGATGCAGCAGGCTTACTTCTTTCTTCATATGATTTTAAAACACAAAGCTTTAGTGTTAGCCTAAAACAGGAACAGTGATTAATTATAAAATTATATTAATATGATAAAATATATGCAACCAAGCTTTGAAACAATCTTCTAGAACACTGGCTCATTCTGAACAGTAGATAAACAAGCGAATGCATAAGAAAAATATTATTTATGCACATTTTAACTAAATAGTATAACATAAAAGTAAATTTCACTTAAGTGAAATTCAGCACAATTATATATTTTACTGGTTCAATAAATGACCATTGCAAATGAGTCACATTTATTTTAGCATAAAAACAAATTTAATGATAAAAATACAAAGTAGACGGTTAAAATGTAATTAACAACCATCTGCAATCTGAGATCCAAACAGTCCCTGCATCTCAGAGATTCTTTTTTTTTTCTTTTTAGAAAAAGTAGCATAATCTCAGTCTTTGCTTAGTGTAGTGGGCTCAGAAGAGCATGTTTACCCTCCTCCCAGAACATCCATAGGGAGAGGGAGCAGTGATTTCTGCTCTTGCACCCATCCTGCATAGCAAAGATCAGAGTTGCATTTACTAGGGTCTCAAAGAAATGCCAGCTGTATGGTGGGCGGAGCGCAGAGGGCCGGTTTGTGTTTACCAAGGCGAAGTCAGGAGAAAGTCTCCCTTCCGGTTGTAGGGGTGAGCTCCTCAGTCAGAGTAGCAACATGGTCCATGGTGGGGAGAGCCCTCTCTGAAACTTGAATTGCTCTGGTATTTACTAAAATTTAAGGTGAGAATATTCTATCAGTAAACCTACAAATGTCAGTGTCATTAAACCCAGATTAATAATTGTTAGCAAACTGCCAAAACCTCTACTGA